>JAQGAK010002939.1:0-17254 GCA_034696945.1 Lipothrix lubbocki
ATCTGTTACCCCCCTCAAAAAAAGACGGGGAACACGCTAAGACCCTTCAAAAAATTCATAGACGTGTACTTTACCTCAAACATGGGTATAAAAAGCCATATCTATAAAGTCGCCTGACTCTCTGTATTATTATGTGTCTCATCCTCTTTAGAATCCCTGGGTAACGCATGCTGAAACGCACCCTGGCAATTACACCCTTTTATTATCCAGTGGATATTAACATTTTTTAAGTGCACTTCAAGTAATTGAAATTGATAGTGGAGCTGATAGGAAATAAATGGAAATACACAGTCAAAATAAATACAAAATAAGTACGGAATAAATAAATAAAAATACAAAATGATACAAGGTTTTTTCAGAAATAATATAAAAATGGAGAAACTTGGTACACCGGACCCTCGCTATAAAAGATCTCCATATAAAAGATCTCCATATAAGAGAACTCTCTCTGTAAGAAATCCTTTGGGCCCACATGTCATACATAGTTATATGCATATGTAGTAGCTCTCTCTATAAGAGAATTCCTGTATAAGAGACCGATTTTGGTGATTTATGGCGTTCTCTTATAGCGAGAGTTCAGTGTAGACATAATGAAAGTATAACAGCCGCATACTGAGTTGCATAATTATCCCTATATAGGTACATCAATACATAATACAGCCTGACTACATATGAACATAAGAAAAAAGTTTGAAAACGGAGATATGAGAAGATGGGAATTTGTTGATGGAGGGATTTTTTCCCTCGTTTCACTTCCGAGTGTCATTTGCTAATAAGGTGTGTGGCAATTTCCTTAAGCCCCCAAGATGAATGACATATCTCGGATGGCAGGAGAGGAGAAGTTTCACACACGCAGGGACACACACAGACCAGCCCGCACACTGTGGGGATGAGAGAGCACATAGCACCAGCACCCATGGAGAAAGATGATGGAGGGACAAAAAATCTGTTGAGTTGATTTCCATTTTATCATATCGAAGCTGCTAAACCTTATTCTCCTCTGCTCCTGGTGTAAACTCATCGCTCCCATCCTTTGCTGGTTAAGAAACCGCTCTATATAGCAATACATATGTGTAGATACACAATACATATGTAATACGTGCACACTACTGTATACACCAACTCCTCCTGTGTTATGTACGACGAGCTTGAGCAGGTAAAGGGAAACTTTTTTTATTCCGGGGAAATGCCAACTTTCCTCCGAACAACAAACACACACACGTCACTTAATAATATGGAAAGCACTCGTGTAGAAAAAAGATAGCGACTTCATCTTTCTCTCTTTCCCTTTGTTTGTATCTATACAATAATGTACAATATATTGTTAAATATACATTCCTTACAGATATTTATTTCCGGTACACCGGACTCTCGCTATAAGAGATCTCCATATAAGAGAACTCTCCCTGTAAGATATCCTTGCGGCCCACATATCATATACATAGTTATATACATACTAGCTCCCTCTATAAGAGAATTCCTATATAAGAGACTGATTTTGGTGATTTATAGCGCTCTCTTATAGCGAGAGTTCAGTATCTATATAACAGATTCTAGTATCCTAATGAATTAAAATTAATATTTCTCTCTAAAAGTCATCCACTCTGCACTGATTTTCCCACAATTAATGATAAAGCATCATTTTCTCCATTATCTCATTTATCAAAAACTCCCATTTGAAGTCTATGGCCATATCTATTTTATTATTATGTACGCATGTATAATTCCCCCCCACTTGACTCCTATTTTTCCTCTTCCATTTAAAACATACAATCAAAATGGAGAAGCGATATACTACCTGGAAATGTGAAAATAAAGAAAATGATTATGTCTGCTCATCAATTCCAGAGACAAGAGCACTTATATTTGGATTTCGTTTTTGTCTCCTATACTTTCTCCACGAAAACTATAAAGGTTTTTTTGTTATTGAAATGAATTGCAATTGAAATAAATCAAAAGAACCCACTTCAACGTTCAAGATTGCTGCTCTGATTCCTTTTATTCTTTTATTGGTACGAGTTTAGGATATAAGGCGCTATATGGTCGCTTATATTGGCATAAGTAGAATGTAATTCAAAATTCAACGGATATTTGTTTTACATTTACCATTCCACAAATGAACATAATTTAAAAATAATAATCTAGAATTTAAAACACCTATAGACAGCAAAAATAAAAATAGCCCTCCTACGTTGAAAACAATTCGTGTGTGGGGACCTGCTCGAAGTTAAGAGTTATAACATTTATTTATAACACTCCATCACGGAAGGTGTTCTATGGAAACGTTATTGAGTATCAGGAATTTAAATAGTCAAACATTGCAGTGTGTAGATAAATCAATGTTGTGCTAATGGCGGGGCAATAAGGGAGATAACGTCTTATGGAGATGCTCAAACTTTTTAGCTTTAACATGTACATAGAAAGAATTGACATGTACTCATATGGATGGAGGAATAAAATATCCGTGTGCATTATATTTGGAAATCGGAATTCAAGATAAGCCACGCAAGACAATAGAACATTCTGAGAGTGTCTATAGGGTTGGGGTCAAACGTTAAATGGGTTGGTGCTGGCCTATGGGAAGTTTGTTATTGCTGTACACGGGACTCTCGCTATAAGAGATCTCCATATAAGAGAACTCTCGCTATAAAAGATCTCCATATAAGAGAACTCTCGCTATAAAAGATCTCCATATAAGAGAACTCTCGCTATAAGAGATCCTCATATAAGAGAACTCTCGCTATAAAAGATCTCCATATAAGAAAACTCTCGCTATAAGGGATCCTCATATAAGAGAACTCTCGCTATAAGAGATCCTCATATAAGAGAACTCTCGCTATAAGAGATCTCCATATAAGAGAACTCTCGCTATAAGAGATCTCCATATAAGAGAACTCTCGCTATAAGATATCCCCATATAAGAGAACTCTCTCTGTAAGAGATTCTTTGGGCCCGCAAATCATGCATAGTTATATACATAATAGCTCTCTCTATAAGAGAATTCCTATATAAGAGACTGATTCTGGTGATTTATAGCGTTCTCTTATAGCGAGAGTTTAGTGAAGTTACATTAGAAGAAACTTAGAAATTTAGAAAGTAGTTTAGGAAGAAATTGTTGAATTTTCAATTTTGTTCAGAGCAAACCGCGGTGAAAAAATAAGCCTTACCACACTGGAGGAGTAGTTACGTAGAATATGCGGGTAAAATTATGGGAGGAATCCCCGGGAAGGAGTGGAGCGGACAGGACGAAGAAGAAGAAGTAGAAGACGAAGAAGAAGAGCAGATGCTATCGGTTATCTCCAACCAGAATAACCCACTCTTAAACGTTGTTATCTGGGAGCAACTCTGGAATGAAGTTTACTTGTGTGCGTGTGTGTGTTTGTAGAGAGAGAGCGAGAGAGATAGACAAAATTTCCTGTGTATGTACATACTATTAGAATAAATGGAGATAGCAAGTTTTCAGATTCTTTGCTGCAGTATTTAAAGATATGTATTGTGAATGTTTGTACGTACGTATCTACATAGTACATTGAAGCCAGATCTATTCCTTCCACCCTGGAGTTTATTATCGGAGTGGAATCAAAGTCCCTCCACGTCTTCACGTACACCCGCAACTTCCTTCCAGAAAGGAGAACCAAGCCGGGCCTTAACTCAGTCACAATCAAATGGAGATGAACGTCTGGTCCCTGATTTATTCATTCTGCATTGCTCCCAGCTATTCCCTTCTCCCAATCTCCCAATCTCCTACTACTTATGACTGTACGTATACCTTTCCCCCTAGTATTTATACAAGCAGTGCACGGCAGTTTACCAGGATTTTCTAAATTTAACAAGCCGAATTCTGCAGCAAAATTGTTCCGCATGAGTCTCTTGGCTTATGGACAGTTTTCTCGTAATTTTTAACAGGATTAGAGAAGATTTTTCATAATTGTTTAAACAATGTCTAGGAATTGTTTGTCCAACTTTCACGATTTTTTTCTATTTTCACAAATTCCTTTTAAACGTTGCACATTTTAACACAACTTAACAAAATTAACATTTTGCCTACAAAATTCTAAAATTTGTTTCCAAATTTACGCGATTTTGTTAAACAATTTTCATAAATTTTTAATTTTCTGGTGTACTATGTTATTGTTGTGCGGTTTATGTAGAATTTTTACTAAAATTTGGTTGGACCTTGTGTTTAACACAAAATGTTTGATAAATTCTTGGGATGTTGGGGAAATTCTCCCGGCCAAAATGGAAATTTGAACGAGAATAAATCCCGGGTTTTTCAATGAAGGGCATAATGTAGGAGATGATAGAGAGATTACATACACATACTTTGGGATGAACTGTGACATGGCGCAAGGTTTTCCACACGTCGTCCTTCTGTCCTGGCTTGAGCCCGAACCAAAATCAAAAGATTGACGATGTGTTGGTGATGGCGAGAGTGAGGAGGAGATAAATTGAAAAATAGGTATAATGTTGATGGGAGCGACCCAGCAGTCTGGTCTATACATAGGATTTTTATATTTTTATTTTTTATAGAAGTACACTGGACTCTCGCTATAAGAGATCTCCATATAAGAGAACTCTCTCTCTCTGTAAGAGATCCTTTGAGCCCACATATCATACATAGGTTTATGCATACTAGCTCTCTCTATAAGAGAATTCCTATATAAGAAACCGATTTTTGTGATTTATAGCGTTCTCTTATAGCGAGAGCTCAGTGTATAAGAGCACAGGAGAGGATGATATGCAGGCTTGGAGCGAGCGTGAAGGAGGAGGTCAGAGAGTTGTTTTCTGCCAGCACACACTGTATACATATAAGCTCTATTATCAGGGCCAGCATCTCCAGATAAGCCTTTTAGATTTAGATGAATGCAGTTCCCTGACTCTGATTGTCAGCGGACTGACTGACTTCTATACTTCAATGTGTATAGTATCAGATGTGTTCACTATAAATACGTGTACAATATAGATATGACGATATAAAAACGTTTTTTACTTATAGAGTAAATGCAAGTCTAAAATGCCCAAATATATGTTGGGTATGATATATTTGTGTAAATATATCAGATATGTATAGCAAATATTTCGGATAACCATAGTAAACACTTGGGTTGTATATAATACAATTACATGTACATACGCAGTTACTCTTATATGTATTTACAGCAACACGCTCACAGCCATTGGATAACATTATTCTCTCTGCTTGCATCGGGATAAGAGATAAAAAAGACTTTAGATTCTTTTTACCAGCCCTATGCATTCTATATGTTGTAGTCATACACACGTAATGATGGCAGTTATATATAATACCGTTTTCCCATAAGATACAGATATATGCAGATTACAATTGTCAATACATATTATTACCCCTTGCTTATTCTCCCGCTTCCTCGTCTCATGTACATTTGTAAATACGGCTCTACAGAATTGATTTCATGAATAAGTGATGATAACCATCGAATTTGACTCTATTCACATGCACACACTCCGTGTGCCTCCCTGCACTCTGCACTCCTTGACTATGTTGTATCCTGGCCTATAGACTTTATATATAGTCAATCTTTTAGTCTAACCTTTATTTAGTCCACACATATACATATACACATATTTGCGCTATACCGGCAGTACAAGTTTCATACCGGCAATACAAGTTTCATACCGTCAATACAAGTTTCATACCGTCAATACAAGTTTTATACCTTCAATACGAGTTTCATACCGTCAATATATTTGTGTAATGTTAAAAATATTGTATATATTTTTCATGCATTTTTGTCTGTTTTTGGTGTTGCATCCTATATGGCATACATGTGTTTTGTTACATTACATCCACACTATACAGATACATACATTCATGTATAAATATACCCCAATTTATACAGTGCATATGTTACAGGGTGTAAAATATTTGCGTATATGTTACACGACCTATATATACACATTTACCATGCATGTACAAGTTCATCACCTATAGCGCTATAAGAAAGATATGCGTTTATATTTTGTAAAGAAAATGTACCATTTGATAACATACAATTCGCTACACCCTAAAGAGGCAATATAGGTTGGAATAGCTTATTAATGCCGAAAAACACGTACATACAGCCGGTGTCTTATCTCCCCGTCATATCGCTCCTTCCATAAGTTTACGTAATGGTCCAAGCCTTTATTTACTCCATCGATTTGATTTCATCGAACCCCTCTTTAAACTTTTCTCGTCACACTATCCACTTTTGAAAACTCATCGACGAGTCTCCATGGTTCAATCTCCGCCGGCAATTTATATTATGCATATGTACATACCTGCTTTTGGGCCCATGCAATTGTGCTCTTACAAGCAGCCTGATGAGACATGTACAATGCCTCATTTTACACCTCTTACAATGCTTTATGCAGGACAAACTTTTATGTAGTGCTTTGCATATGCAAAATACAACTAACGTAAAACATGTCCTATAATTGATAATTGTTATGTAAGCCTTGATATAAAATAGTAAAATGCCAAATTTACAGGAAAATTTAAACGAGAATATTAAAAATTTATAATACGTACAGTATAAATACACCAGACTCTCGCTATAAGAGATCTCCATATAAGAGAACCCTCTCTGTAAGAGATCCTTTGACCCCACATGTCATACATAGTTATATGCATACGAGCTCTCTCTATAGGAAAATTTCTATATAGGAGGTAGATTTTGGTAATTTATAACGTTCTCTTATAACGAGAGTTCAGTGTACATGAAGGTACGAGATCAAAATAAATCAGAATAACAACAGGAGCAGGAATTTGTCTAGAATCTCACTCACAGTGGAATTCTAAATCTCAATGCAATTCTAAATCTCAATATGATTTTAAATTTCAAAGCTATGCTTCAAAATCTCTGCCGTCCAGACAGTGTGTACAATAATTGTACATGGACACCAATACCACTGGGGGATATAGAGGTGCAAGGAAGGGAGATAAAATGGAAATCGTGTTGGTGGGTACATACATGTTGGAAAATGTTTATCCGTGCTTGCGCTTTTGTACTCGAATCAAAGGATGATGATGTTGATGATGATGATGATGACAACGCTTTGTACCCCGTAAATAAAATCTATTTACAATAACCTCAGCCAAAGATACAGATAGAAGGAGAGCATTTAGCGATAATCGTCTACAACAGTGTACATATGTACCTCTTGTTGGCACCCAAGATTTTCCAACATAAGCGGAGCCAGTAAGATGCATGCGCTAACATAGTTAACATAGAGTTATAATGTATGCACATGCATAGTCGTATTAAGTACACAGATTTTTATTATGTACGCACATACGACTACAACTCTGCTTTGGTGCTGATGTTGGGCCGGATAATGCGGAGGAAATGTGGAGCATGAATGAGATACAGTTGGAATAATTTTGATGCCAAAGATTACATCATTCGGTATATATTTGATTTGCATGGGGTGATTGTTGACACAACGTGAGATTCCAACCTTTGATAGGATTTCCCGCTTAACCCTAAAAAAACATCCTCGAGAGTCCATAGAGTCGTCGGAGACGCGATTTCTTATATACACCGGACTCTCGCTATAAGAGATCTCCATATAAGAGAACTCTCTCTGTAGAAGATCCTATAGCCACACATTTCATACGTAGTTGTATGCATACTAGCTCTCTCTATAAGAGACTTCCTATATAAGAGACTGATTTTGGTGATTTATAGCGTTCTTTGGTTGTAGCGAGAGTTCAGTGTAGCAATATGTACACCAATGCGTGCATAGGTAAAGATCCTATAACAGGAAGTTGATCCAAGTTTGAGGACGTAAAAAAGGAGTTTTCATCCGAAAATAAATTATTCATTTCAACAGCCACCTCTCTGTAGTTTTAGATGATAAATCTGTAGTCTGGATATTTTAGGCTATGTATATCTTTATAATATGTAGGTACAAATGTAAATGTATCGCTTGCCAATTTCTTGCTTATCTTTGATGAAATTTCCAAAAATGCTAAAATAACTATGAAGTTAAACCAAAACGCTACGAAAATTTAAGCACCTTTACAAGTTTAACCGTCGGAATATTGTATATGTATACATATCCAATGTAATAGCATATGTTGAAAATTTCAACCACAAAATTTACAACAGCCCTATATATTTACTATATAGTTACCATGCAAAATATGTATATTTAGAAGCCAAATATATTATACGACATTTAGACATAAGACTTAATGTATTTATGAGAAAAATACAACTGCAAATTTTTAAAGTTTTCGATCGAAAATAACAATATGTCACGACCTAAATCTTAAAATCTTTTACATATGTGTTATCAACGTCCATCGTTACACAATTCAATGCACTAACGAGAGTCGTCTTGGGGTACACAACACAAGTTTAAAAGTACAGTCGTCAATTTTTTAAACTCAAGAATATTTAATAAAGTGAGCCCGAACCGTATTGGTTATACATAATACATGCATGGCAATTTATTGAGTTAAAATAATTTATCAAATTGTTATAAATTTTCAAACTCAATTTTCGATCGATAAAACATCCATCATTTTATAAAGAGGGAAGATATAAAATCTCTATCAAAGTTTAAAAATACAGCTCTGATACATACGAACTTCTATGCCTTTGATATAAGGGTATAGGTACATAATCCCAAGATGATCATCATTAGCAATGATAATTAGTCGTAGCAGTTGACAACCGCAGTGTCTTTGCATATCAAGATAAGGAAACGAACGCGGAGTGAGAGAGGATTTTGGAATTTGGAATATCACGCGCTGGCTCATTTCCTTGCCACGATGACAGGGAAAGAACAAGAAGGTTGGAAATCACATCCTGAAAGTCAGTTCATATGTAATTTGAATGCCAGAATCATGGATTTCACGTGGAAACTCATGCAAAAATTCCATTAATGAACATACAAGAAATACGTTAAGAAATATGCAAGAATTACATTAGCAAACATACAAGAATTGGACTGACGAACATACAAAAACGAACGCAGAGCACACAAAATATTAATAAACGTAGATTTACATAATAAGCCACACTAAAATAAAAAAATGTATCATAACAAATAAGACTTGCGCATACATACAACGTTAGATTTTAAGAAGAAGGAATTATGCCCTGCCAGCTCTTTTTTTTCTCAGCCAGCATCACAGGATCATAATCTGTTCACATGCAAAATCCTGAGCATTGATGATAATTGTCAACCGCACACATCGAGATATCTCTAATATATTTATATGGAGGTTCACTGATAATAAACTTTCAGTGATTATGAAGTTTTGATATTGTGGAGGTTCACTTTTCTTTATGTACATATGTGTTTAGATTAAATATAACAAAATGTTAATAGAGCACACACATGTATGTACATACTATAGATGTTTATATGCATGTCAGACTTTGTATTCCGAATGAGTCAATGAGGAGTGAAAGGAAGAACGTTGGCGGAACTCGTAGATGGAGATAAAAGATAACGGAGCATGGAGCTTTGACATTAAAACATATCTTTAGGAGTGATTTTGCTCTGTTATGAGCAGTTGGTCGGGCCCGTTCAAGTATTGCGAGAATAACGCAGGAAGTTTTTTTCGACAATTACTTTCGCATTCCTCCAAAATTACCTTTTGGCATAAAATTTATTAATATTAAAATATATTACATTTAAAATGAATTTAAATGTAACCTTAGATTTTAGGGGCTGCAATTATTTCTACTAATCTCCTATTTTTGTGAATATTTACATACAGAATTGCACCTATAGTGTTTTAATTTAAAGCCCTTTTTATATTTTTTTTTAAATTTTACGGCCAATTGGAATTTGGTTTCTAACCAAATATTTCCTTACCATTTATTTTATTTTAAATTTATTTTCCCTCATATTTATTTCTTGGAGTCAAAGCGGTGGGCTTAAATAATCTTAAACGTTCAATTTGATCCGCCCGTACGCATAACCGGCATTGCGTTGAATGATGAAATAGCGATACAGAAGGACAAAAAGTAAAACAAAAACTAAATGGTAAAATTTACTCTGAAAAATGTACCACCAATTTTTTTAAATTAATACCAATTTTAAATAGTACTTTTGACAGGCTGGGATAATTGTTCCTTTTTTAATTGTGGGTATTTTACTCGGAAATTTAAAAAAAATTGAGAAGTACACGCTTCACAATTAAATTTGCCCATTTAGGCTTAATTCTAGTATTCATATATAATCCGCTTGTATGTGTAAATGTACACGTTTACGTTTACAGTATATGGTGCGTATTAAAATCCGTACGAAGTGGATAAGGAAAGAGCGCGGTGGAGTGGAGTGCGTGGAGTTTTATTTCTGTACGGAAGAAGAAGCGGGCTGCATGCAAGAGACCTGTAATAATTCCCCTGCTCCGAACCACCAAAACCCCGTCTTATCAGCCGTGGGCTCCTGATAAAGAAATAGCCATTTGGTGGTAGTCTGGCATTTATCAATTTTCTAATCGGCGCCTTCTATTCTCCCACACTTATTGCAGAGTGGTATGCACAGTAAAGTCTTTGTGTGTAATAAAATCCTGAATCCAAGATTATACAACGAACAGCCACAGGATGTCATTTAAAAAATCTTTATTCCTCATATTTTACTATTTGCCGTACAAATTTACCTGTTAATAAAATATTTTAAAATAAATTCCAAAATTTGTTGAAAATTTAAGCACAATTTTAAAACTAAATACCTATTATTGATTTGGAAATGTGCTGTTTAATTTGACATGAAATGTTAAAATTGAAATGAAAGTTTGTTAAATTGATATTACATTTACATATTTGTAAATTTTTATAAATTTGAAATTCAATTTTATGTAAAGCTTGTTAAACTTAATTACATTTAAAATCTAATTTTATAATAAATGTAAGTAAAAAATTAAATGAAATTGTTGAATTTGATGTAAATTTTGTTAAAATTCAGTAAATTTTGTTAAAATTCAGTAAATTTTGTTAAAATTCAGTAAATTTTGTTAAAATTCGGTAAAGTTGGTTGGAATGTAGCAAAGTTAGTAAAATTTGCAATTAATTATTGATACAATTTGTCAAATTTTATTAACTTCGACGTCAAAGCTACGAATGTGACCTTTATACGCTAAGACCATGCTAAAAAGTGTAAATAATTTGCGTCATAATCATTGTTAATAAATTGGTGAGATTCTAATTTCGTTGGAATAAAACAGCATTTTCTATAAACCTCAATCTTGTACAGCATTTTTTATTACAATTTTTTCCCGCTGACAAAGAATAATTCCTAAATTGGGAAATTGATATGATGTACGGCTATAAGTTATATGTATGTACATGTGTATATATTATGTGTATGTATAACAATATAAGACTAAGAAACTGATTGCCCTGATCTTCCCCCCGTGCTCCTTTCCCTCTCAACCCCCGCACACATACACACACACACATATATACAAGCACACCAGACTTGTTTGTCAACTGTCAGGCTGGGACGTTTTCCCAATCCACGTTTACAGTAGGATGACTCCGTGAGGGAAATTGCTTGTCACTTTCTCTCCCATTCCCCAATCCTCTCTCATATCTTTCTCCTCCTTGTCTCCTCTTTTCCCTCTCATCCATACACGCCGTATGTTCATCCATGCTCAACTCTTCCGTCTATCCTGTCGCTCCATCATCATCTTCGCGGCCAAATTATTTTGTATTATATATTGCCAATATACATATGTATTGCAAGTATGTACCTACATACGTTTGTATTGCCAACGTTTGTACATTCGTAAGGCTTCGTCATACGAGATTTCCTTCATAACAAAGGAAATCGTATCTTCAGAGCAGTTCTTATAGGCGCAATCTAATATAAAACATTGTATCATCTTGGGCGCGAGCAATAATACAGAAGAAGAAGCGATAGTTTAAGCATGGAGAAAAGACTTTTGCACTTGGTTGGAGACTGTCGGGGGCCTTAGTGCTCACAATTATTTCGACAGGGAAATCTGGATTGGCTTGTGAGTTGGGTGCAAAAATCTAGACAGTGAACGGGGTACACCGGACTCTCGCTATAAGAGATCTCCATATAAGAGAACTCTCTTTATAAGAGAACTCTCGCAATAAAAGATCTCCATATAAGAGAACTCTCGCAATAAAAGATCTCCATTTAAGAGAACTCTCTGTGTAGTACATTGATCCTTTGGGCCCACATGTCATACATAGTTGTTATATGCATACTAGCTCTCTCTATAAGAGAATTCCTATATGAGAGACTGAATTTGGTATCTTATAGCGCTATCTCATAGCGAGAGTTCAGCGTATATGTTGCAGTTACGTCTACCCTCACAAATGTGTTTTATATTTCTGTATTGGGAATATATCGGTATATGTTACTTAATATGCATATCCATGTCATATACTTGCTATTTGGAATAATCTATATGAAGGGATAGTGTGCATGGACATACATAAGTGAAAACATGGTTTGACGATATTGATGACGACATATGTATTGGGAAATGAAGAGAAAAGGGAGTAATGGAGAATAAGAAGGACGAAGCGCTGAAGAGAGGATATGCCAGTGCGACAAGACAGCAGGCAGAGAAGAAAATGAGGCGAGGACGGACGTGCGGATGATCTTCAGCGGATTTCACTGGGACATTGTTATATATACAAACCTTTCCTAAATATTGTTATATATTGGGCATGTCATTCTACGCCTTCCTATTTATTCCCTTCTATTTCCTCATACGTTGTTATATATTTCGGCTTGTATTTCCCAGCGTTGTTATATGCGTTTTGACTTGTCCTTACTTAAGTCCCTAAGCATTGGTTTGTATTTCCTTGCGTCGCTATATGCATTGGCGGGTGTTCCTTATGCCCTATACATTGACTCGTGCTTCCGTCAAATTTATACGTACTGGCCTGTGTTTGCTTAAGACGTGCTGTAGGCGGCAATGATATACAGACGTATCAAACATTTTGTATGGATCTTTTTCCTTCTGCCCCCTTCAGAGCACTTGCCTGGCTCAGCAGATTAAGTCGGAATGACATGTGTCAAAGGGTTATATGGCTGAGTGTGTGAGGCATGGAAGGGGTGCAGATGAGAAAAGTTATTTCTCCCACTCACTCATCGCTCGCACTAATCAAGGCTCTGACCTGATCCGCATACGTAATGGTATCTTGATCCTTATTGTGCGCCCTTTGCAGATCGGGTTTATACATTCGTAGGCGCATTTGACATTCCTTATTATTTTCAGCGTTTACGTCATACACTGAACTCTCGTTATAAGAGAATGCTATAAATCACCAAAATTATTCACTTATATAGGAATTCTCTTATAGAGAGAGAGAGCTAGTATGCATATAAATATGTATGATATGTGCGCCCAATGCACCTCTTACAGAGAGAGTTCTCTTATATGGAGATCTCTCATAGCGATTATTTGTATTATTTGTATAAGAGAGTCATTGTGAAAAGTGCGGGATCATTACAGGAATTTTCTCCATTGGCCCCACATGGCAATGTAATTGAAGCATTAGGTCTTATTAGCGTTGATTATATTCAACAGCCCATCATCCCTCATCACTGCTGTCTCCTTTCTTTCCCTTTCCTATTCCTTCCATATCCTTTGTCCCCACAGCCCATCACGTCTTTCAGCTCTCTCACATCAGCACCAATGCCTCTCATCTCGGCCTGACTGTCGGAATCGCTTTCACATACAAACGATGATTCCACTCCAGTTTATGTAATAGGAATGTATACGTGGGGGGAAATAGACGGAATGAAACAAATTGTCCTGATTGTCACAAAATGTCATCATGATGACAGTAATATCCTCCGTCAGACTCCCACTCCCCGATACCTGCTTTGAAACTAAATACCTGAAGACTGACTGGCAGTTTCGAAATGAGGAAATATTTTCTAATGCTTCTGCACTCCCTCCAGGCTCTCCGGGTTAAACACTTGACTGACAATTCTGTCTATTAAGGCTTGACAATTGTATCTAATTGAAGCTAGAAAATTTCATCTAATTTATACCTAAATTTCCATTCACGGTAAACCTGAAACTATTTAATTTAAGTGCAAAATATCTTATTATTCCAAGTTTTGCCGGAATAATAACATGGCAAAAATTAAAGCCCTAATAATTTGACCGTGCTTACATGCGGCAATAGTAGCCTTATTCAAATTTTGAAGTTTCATGTTGGCATCTTTGTGTGCTTATATTGTTTAAAATTGAACCCGATGTTCCTAGTACAAAATCGTTTTGGATAAAATTCCAAAGTGTGAAAATACATGTCCTGTCCGACGGGGGAAAGATATACATGCATAGCGAGGCCTGACGTCAACACCACACCAAGCAGGTGATGAAGGATGACGGGCTGGAAGGTCTACAAGTAGTTGTTATCGATGAGAACGTGAAATATACGTAGCAATAACGTTTTATATCACAAACGAGTATATGCATACGTACACGTTGGAACTTGGGAATACCTGTCCCCACATTAAATAAGTGATGCATGGTAAGAACATGGGGCATATACATACACGCTATATAAAAACATGATGGATATGGATATAACATACATGTAATAAGTGCACATGTACACATACATAAGTGAAGCATGTCATGTACGTTAAAATAAGTATCCTTTTGAGATGGTTGTGAAGGATTTTGGAGCGGTTTTCAAGCACCATCTAATTTCGTTATCGCATTAGCTCTTGCATACGTAATTATTTGACTATATCGCAGGAGAAGCAGAGCCATCATTAGGAGGCTCATGTACATGTTAAGAGTTCCTATGAGTAAAAAGAGCAAGCGAGAGGGACACAGAGAGAGAGAGAGAGAGAGAGAAAGAGAGAGACTGAGATTGCTGGCGGATAAGGAGCCCCAAAACTACACATCCACATGTACTTTTACCCATTCCAGCCCATTCCCATTGCCATTTATGTAGACTGACGGTGGAGATAAGGGCATCACGCTTGTTTCATCATCACCAACACCAACTATATAACACCATCATCATCAGCATCATCACCACCAACAGCAACAATAGCCTTTCCCATACCATACATACACCCTCCATGTGCATATCCCTCCATTTATTCACCTGTTTATTATACACACTTTCGGGCAAGGATCTAATCGCGTAGTAAGAAAGTTCCATATGAATATCCATAAGATTAAGCAGCACCAACACCAGAGCGTCAACAACAACCAGCCAGATCAAGCCCATGGACACAGGAGCATGGAGAAATATATATGGAGCACAAACAGGTTTCGGACAACAAGTGAAGAAAAATTAACAGGCTCTATGGTCTGGCGTATGTTTAACTTGATCTTCGTCGTTGCTGCCGTGTGTATGTACGTAGCACGGTTATAAGCTGTATGTACATATATGTGTAACATATACTGTATATATATAGCATGTGTAACATATACTGTATGTATATATAGCATGTGTAACATATACTGTATGTATATAGCATGTGTAACATATACTGTATGTATATAGCATGTGTAACATATACTGTATGTATATAGCATGTGTAGCATTCACTGTATTATGAATACATACAAAACATGGACATACATGTAACATACGCAATATGTACAAAACGCGTACACAGTACATAATGTAAAAGGAACAGGCGTACATATGCATGTAAGACACCAATAAGTCTAAAGTTCTCATAAATCCACATGTTAACTGCTCTTGTATGCCTTTATCCTTATTATTTTCTAAGGTATCATTCTTTGAGGCTTGTTGATGGAGCTGCTAGAAGAAGGTTGCTTGTGTACGCTGTAGTTGATGATGAAGATAATGATGGTGGTATAGTGGTGGTGGTTGAAGCCTTCATCGCCCTAAAAATCTCACCTAACGTGATGCTAGACAGATTTTATCCAGCGGCTAATATACTCACACGTATTTTATATATGTATAAAGTTTAGCAACTGACGGCGGAGCCGCAAGAATTGAAGGAAAATACTGGTTCCTTTCCTTGCTTATTTCCATCTTACCTCCTTAACTCTTTAGACTAACGTTATAATCATAATTGTCAATAATGCTTTCTTCCTCCCTTGGCTAAACAATTCATAGCCCTTCAGTTTTATTTTATTTCTACCCCCGATAATTTCCTCGTATTACAGGATTGCAGATCCTGTAATACTCTTTTTCTCTTTCCCTATATGTGCGATAATGCTATAATTTTTAAATAGTTTTCCTTCCATTTAAATTTTCTTCCCTTTTGATATTTGTTTTTTGCTTAAATTTTTTGCTATTGATATAAATACGGAGAGAAACCCGAATGTCAATGACAAGAGTTCAAGCAATTTATAATTTAAACTACTTCCTTGGAATTTGAAGTGCAATACTAATATGTTGCAACAATGAAATTAATGAAGAAATTAAACAGCTTTTTACAAAAAGGACGATTTCAATAAAAATTTCTTGCACAGCTAAAAACAAGCTTTTGCAATGTAAACGCATTGACTGTAATAAAAAACATTGCTCTGAATAAGAGTCGATCCGTTAATATTTCAACAATGGTCACTACACACACATACAAGAATTTTCATACTCAAGCCAAATCGGCTCTAGCAAAATAGGCTTACAACAATAATTGTAAGATCCACAACAACAAGAGCACGATGAAGGAGGTGGTGAAGTAAAATAATTCTTGACGAGGATTCTTTTTGGAAAAACAGGCCTGCCTGTCCATATGTTAGATGTCCGATGTAAATGTTTGTAGACTGGTGAGGATATGCTCACATCAACTTTGCTTATCTCAAGAGGAAAAAGGCTGACTGGCTAACCTGCCTTCTTTCCGATCTGAACAGGTGATAAGACACCTTTAGATAAATCTGCAGCTTGTAAAGAGTAAAGAAAATGCTTAGGAGGAATAGATGACGAACACATGAGAGAAGTAACAATATGGTTCGCGGATGAGCCTCATACTAGTATTACTACACTATAATTTAGTACACCATCTCAATGATAATAAAACTGCCTATATATAAGTATACTATAAGTATACTATAATAAGTATATAATAATAAGTATACTATAAGTATATAGTAATAATAATAATAATATAGATACTTAAAATGTACAAGTTCGAATCTCCACATTTTCCTGACTTTATCCTTTTTATGCATTTATTTCTTTCAGCAAAATACACTGAGCTCTCGCTATAAGAGAACGCTATAAATCACAAAAATCTGTCTCTTATGTAGGAATTCTCTTATAGAGAGAGCTGGTAAGCA
>JAQGAK010002940.1:0-17254 GCA_034696945.1 Lipothrix lubbocki
CGGAAGTAGAATGCGAAGAAGTTTGTATGCCAATTATTACGGATCTTGTAAGCTTTATGGCCTCTGAATTTGAAGCCGTTGATGAATAAATTTTGTTTTGTTTTTTATTGTATTTATATGCAGTCATAATAAAAATAATTATTAATATGCAGTCACACTACATATTCGTATATAGGTGGGGAGGGGGGTTCGTCAAAATGACGGTTTGATGATTTTGTATAGGGGGAGGGGGAAAAACCAAAAAAAGTGTATTTGCAATTTACGCACAGCGCCTTATTACTGAAATAACTATGTTGCATGAATAATACGTATCAATGCTCTTATGCTTTTACAGAAAATACAACAATCTTAAGCATACCGAAAAACCACAAGTGTGTCTTGTATTTTATTTTTTTATTGCATTATTTATTATTAGTAGTTTCACATAAAATTCGTCATTTAAATTAAAAAAATACTTTTCTCATTCAAAACATTATAGGCGTCGATTTGAGGTCAGATTAATCAGAGAATCTTAATTTTAATAATTGCTTACTCGAGCAAGTCTGAATGAAGCGCTGAGCGCAAATGTTCTAGGTCAACTGGAAACTGCACAAATACATTTACATAGATCCGTCATAGCTATACGAATTAACAATATTGTAACAAGATTGTAGTATGTAACAAATGGAAAAAAAGAATTATGGAATTCAGTTCAAAAATACAAAAGCTGTGAGCATAAAACTAAAACATATCAAAAATTGAAATTTGGAAGGAATACGACTATTTTAGGTAAAATTTTTAAATTGCTCCGTCAATACCTGTAGGTCAATGTCGATTGCAAAAAACACAAAATAACCCTGCGTGCATTGTATAATTTAATTATCCGCCCACAACTAGTATACTCCATATGTGGACAAAAACTATTGAAAAGGAAAATTGCATGTTCTTATTTATGACGCTGTTGTACATATTGAAGCAGTAACTTATAGTTACTGCCTCGTCGCCATCCTTGGCCTGGTTGTCAACAATCTCGACTCGCGCGAATATAAACGCGCGAGTCGGTATTGTTGACAGCCGGCCTCTCTTCCTTTTTCCTTCTTCCTTACTCTATCTTAACCTATTCCTATATATACTTAAAACTATTCATTCACACTCTCAGTATTCTCCTCCATCTTGGTTTTCGTGATTTTGTCATTCACACTCTAAAAAACTAATAAACTAACCTAATTGTTCTAACTAATTTAACCCAATTATCCTACGGATTGTCTTGTGCTTATAATTACTTAAACTACTTATACTAGTGACTAGATATTGTGTGTGCTGGAACTAAAAGCTACTTACAAACTATACTAAAACTAACTTAATTACTTATTGCTAAGATTGCACATTGTGCTTTTACTAACTTATTACTAAAAATTACATACTACTTAATAACTATACTAAACGCTACTAAAGCTAGCTGCAGCATCTCATTATCATCATCCAGCATCTCCTCCTCATCCTGACCTTCGGTCCTTTTAATACGTATGACTATGCATATTTCCATATAATGGCCACACTTACAAAACTCATTATTCAAGGGGAGGTTAATAATTTTTCAGCAATCCCTTTAAGCACTTTGGTGGCATTGACATTTCATAACACGTAGGTGACTATTTTTACAGCAGCTTTCACAAAAGTTATTATTAACGTCCTCGTTTACTTGTGAGCAACTATATCCTGGTTTTTATAAATGTAGGACCCACTTTCTATCCAGTCGTGTCAACGCGAGGGACTCCGAGTTAAATATGTACTACGCTTGAAATTTAATTATTTTAATTAAATATTACAAGTGAAGCTTACAGTATCTAGTATATCGTAGAATAAAAGTTGACTTCTGTTCCTTCAAAATTCAAACTTATTGTGTCTTATATCCAAATCAATTCTGCCACAAGTACTCGAATAATTTGTATTTAGAGGCACAAACTGTGATTTGTGACCATAAAGTACCAAATACAACTCCTACCACGTTGAACCTAATTCTTGACTTAAATACAAATAGTAAAGCCTTTTGTTTTTCTGGTGTATGGCTATGTAATTTAGACTTTGTTGGCTTAAACTAAAACAAAAATTGTCCTATAACCAAATCACCATTTCCACTTAACATTTCGAGGCGATTCGGGTTTGTGACCATACAACACCAAATACAAATCAAACCACATTAAACGAAATTTTACCACAGCAGAAAATCGACATCAATGACTATAAATTGCCAACATTGCAAATATACAGTCGACTCTCCCTATAAAAGGCCTCTCTATAAGAGCATTCTCCCTATAAGAGCGCCGTTCCGTCCTCCCCTTAATATTGCAATGTTAATTGTGTTCCCTATAAAAGCATTCCCTATAGGAGCATTTCCACTATAACAGCGCCAAAGTTCCTGCTGCTGAGGCCTGCGCTATTCCCTATAAGAGCATTTTGCTCTCCGTAACGTTAGCGTATGACTGTTGTCACCCCTTAAACTGAACTATTTGCCGTCTTGCGCATTTTTATTAAAAGTACCACTTAAAGTAATGACGGTGTGAGTCATTCTTTTACTTATTATTAAAATTTACACGACCAATACTATTAATCTTCTTATTAAATATTTATTTTAAATTTTATTTAAAATAAGCAATTAAATAATTTAATGATTGTATACTAGTAATGTTGTTTTAAGTCAGTCAAGTTCAATAATAGTTTAATAGAAATTTAAGCGCTAATTATAATAACATGAAAATTAAGATTTGCCCATAATTTATTCCTGCATGCAAATTTTCAACATGTTTAGTTTAAAAAATTAATAATTCCATTAAGAATGTTTTTAGTCAGGCTTGATTTGATACTGCAAAATTATTGATAATAAATACGGAATTTATGAATAAATAATTTTATTAATTCATTGAATAAATAATGAAAAAAACTAGAATAAATAAAAAAATAAATAACTATTAAAATAACTCATAAATATATGTGGAATATATGCACTAAGGTAATTAATTGCTTTAATTAGTAATGAATATTAATGTCTTCGTGCTAAAAAATTTAAGCAGTGCATTATCAACACTGACTTTCTATAGGGATTGAATAAATTGTGTAAATATATTTTCTGAGTGAATGTGGACATATGTTAGATCCATAAATAGATGTACATATGTACTACATTGCAGGTATTCTGGTGTATGCAGAAATTATAATAATTTTCATTTTCATGTATATTTAGACCTAATTCCCTATAAGAGCGTACCCTTATAACAGCGCAAATCTTGGTCTTTATAGTGTGCTCTTATAGGAAGAGTCGACTGTATATAAGTCGAACAACATATAGTTACTGAACGAGAGTTTAAGTACAATAGTATGAATATAGTGTTATAGTGTAGTGCTTATTCCCAATTAATCCCGCAATACCGGATTGACAGTTTACTTAACTATGTTAAGGGCTAATAAACAAAGTAATCTAATGAATGAAATAAGATTTGAGCTAAGGGTCAAAGGAATGATCTATGAAACAAGTGTAATGATAACGAGGTGCAAGTGGTAGAGAAGGCTCAACCAGCTTCTTTACTATTCGCTAAGAGCACCTCAAAGCTAGCAGTAAAGTGATCATTACTGCAGCTTTTCCGGAGCCTTTTATAGTTTTCGGGGGATAGAATTGATAGGGGAAATACAGACGGCCCAATAGATTTAACTTGTATTGAAATGTCAAAAGATTGTTTGCTTTAGATACTGAATTTGTTGCTAATATTGAAAGGGTAACTATAGTGATGTACGGGGAAAAACTAGTAAAGGATGTTTCCTTTACAGTACATATAGAGTCCGGTGTATACCAATTCGGTATCAAAAGCGGTTATATAATTGTAAACCGGACTCTCGCTATAAGAGACCTCCATATAAGAGAACTCGCTCTGTAAGAGATCCTTTGGGACCGCATAATAGTTGTATGAATACTAGCTTTCTCTATAAGAGAATTCCTATACAAGAGACTGATTTTGGTGATTATTAGCGTTCTTTTATAGGTAAAGTTCAGTGTACCTACATTTGCTGGTGTAGGCTTTAGTGCACCCTGGAACACCAATAGTAACAAGTTTCATCCCTTTTACATCGCTAACATCAACTTTAACACCAGTTATCCCTTGTACTATGTCCATGTTGCTCCCGGTAAACTTGACGCGTTTGGAAGGAAAGGCGCACACAATTGAGTTCCTTGGGGACAGAGTTAAGTCGACGACTTCTGGTTTGTTCGTACTAGAGGAGCTGGAGATACCCGAAACTTTTGCTTTCGGAACGGCCCGGCTAATGGTAGGATTCTTTTTTATGACCGACTTCTTCCGATGTCGCGCGGTGACCGGCGGTTCTGGGATTATTTTTGACGTGGAGGCAACGGGGTGAATAATCTTGACCTTAGGAACCACATACTTGATATCTTCAATTTTTTGGTTGAACTCGACCCTCGCAAATTTTTCTGCTCTGATTTTTGCTGATTTACGCACCTCCTCTTTCTCTCGCTCCTGCTTTTGGATGGACTCGTTCACATAAATTTTCCTGGCCTCTTTAACAGCGTGTAAGTGACTCGCCGCAGATCTCGCACGTTCCCTTCTGACCTGGCATGGCTTTTTACGGATTTTACCTCCCGCCGGGACGGAGCTCACATATGCCCTGAAGTCGACGGCGTCAAGTTTGATTTTGATTTTCGCAGTCAATCAGAGCCAAAAGACAAAATTAATTACCAAATGATAGACCGAGAATTGAATTGTAGTCATTTTAAATGTGCTGTCAAAAAAGGTCAGAATTAACAAATGAGCGAAATACAGGTGAGCCAGAAAATGATGAAATTTTACTGCGCTATATGCAATACTAAATATGAAAAGTACAACCGCCTCACCAATTAATCAAGTAAACTGTCAATCAGGAATCAATTTATTTACCTTCTGCCGATTTTTCCCCAAGTTTGAAATCCGACACTCTAAATGGGCCCATAGTGACGAGTAAAATGACCTGATAATCCCGGAGAAAATCGTACTAGCAAGGGGTAATTGTAGTCGTAATTGTAAGAAAAATTCGGAAAACCTTGGTTGAGGATGACAGAAATGACGAGTGCTCAGAACTTGGATTGATCAGAGGCGTTGAAGTGTGAAGATTGTGTGAGCATCGCAGAGATTCGAAAACGTCATATAATTTAGCTGGATTTACTCACGTGACGGATCTATATGTATATGACATGTAATATTTGGCGCTTCACGCTTGCTGCGTATAGATGGTTCAGCTATCTACACTAGATCTTTGCAAGTTCTCAAAAACGTTTTATGACTATTTGTTTGGCTGAAACGATTTACAAAAATCATATACTGAAAAGATAACGTAATGGAAACTGATAATGATATTCGGTATTAATTAGTAAGCAAATTTTCGAAAGTTGATTTATTGAAACTTGAGCTCCACTCCCCCTTTAAAAAAACATACATTGTATTGTATTGTATTTTGGAAATTACATACGAACATCAATTATTATTGTACGGATAAAATAGCGAGAAGCAATACTGACATATATGTAGCTATCATATTTCAGGCAGAAAATTTATATACAAGCAGAATTCACACGCGGAGGGGCAAGTCTGATTACAAGGCCCAATGACAATGGAAACTAATTATTCGGAATGCAATTATAGAATGACAACACAATCTTGTCTGTCGCTGCTATCATGAACCTTTATTTTTTTCAGTCACACTTATCGCTGCTGTTTTTTGGCTACCAATCATACAGTTGCATAATCCGTTTATAGGGGCAACCGAATCATTCACACCATTCACTCTCTCATGCTCCAATCACTCTTACATTTGGTCTCGTTCGCCGCCTACTTCACAGACAGCGCACACATAATTGAGTGCATGAAGCAGAGACAGAGTTTGTTATTATGATGTTATTACATTAATTTTATGAAAATAAAGGATTAAGCTTCCTTATCATTAAGTTTTACTTCAATCAAACTCATACATCCGTGTACTATGCTATTACTACGGTATTACTGCTGCACTATGCTTATAAGACAAATAAAAATGATAGCTATACACATGATTATACTTTTATAACATACTAGATATCGGCCAACTTTAATCGACAGGCATGAACTCTTCCAACAATCTTTGATGTTTTAGGGCACGTTAGTTCGCATATGTTATTAGATACAATTTTATTTATCTGAAAAGGGCCACAGTACTTTTTACATAGAGAGGCAGTTATGCCTTTAGCTGCACTTGAAATATTTAAAGCAAGAGTGTAGACTAAATCACCTACTGAAAACTTGGATGGAACACGGCTCTTATTATACACTTCCATATAATTTGTCTGACTAGAGATAGTATTACTCTTTGCAATGTCTAAAATGAGTTGCATCCGCTCAGATACATCTTCATCTCGTTTTATAGCAGAACAATCTACACCCAACTTTGCATCAGAGGGCGTACGGAGTTCGCGACCAAAATTTAAGTAAGCAGGGAAATATTGAGTGGTGTCATTAACTGAAGTGTTATAGCAAATGCGATTTCATCGACTTTAGCGTCCCGATCTTCACAACATTCAATTTGAGTGACAATACGCTCCTTCACTGTCCGATTGTACCTTTCACAAGGGTTACTTTGTGGGTGGTATGAGGGAATCTTCCAGGCTCTTACGCCTAATGATTCACACCATTGGATAAAGCGTTTTGAATTAAATTGCGAGGCATTGTCCGTGGTCAAAGTAAGTGGGAACCCCCATTTAAGGAATGCTACCCATAAACGTTTGATAATATTAGCAGCAGTTGCTGCTTTTAAAGGAAAAAGCTCTACGTATTTAGTAGCATAACACGTAATAACGAGAAGATACCGGTTTCGTTTACGCCCTACTAGATATGGTCCTAGTAAGTCACAACACACATTATCCCATGGATCCCCGACATTAGGAGAGGACCCTATTCCTATCGACCGAGTTTTACCAGATTTAGCAAGTTGACAGGTTTGGCATCGATGTACATACTTAGCTACAGTTTTTCTCATACGCGGCCAATAAAAACGCTCCTCTATCTTCTTATGTCTTACGTAGACCCATGTGACCGGCCAAATCATTAGAATGGTAATACTCAATTATGCTGGTGGTTAATTCGGCAGGGACCCATATTTTCCAAAATTTTGACTCATTTTCCCAGATTTTACTTAGACACCCTACATACTTGTATAGGCACCCATCATTCGATATTGTAGTATCTCGTGCGAGCTTAATAGTATGCGAATTCGCGTTATCGGTGGGATTGCTACAATATTCGAACAAGGGGACTAATTCAGGGTCTTTATGCTGGGATTTTATGAGAGACTTGCGCGTGATCATATCAAAGTCCGTAATGGTATTAACCTCAAACATACGAGACAAAGCATCAGCCGCCTCATTGTGAATCCCTTTTCGAAATTTCACTGTGAATTCATATCCTTGCAACTCTAACATCCACCTAGCAATTCGACCCGTGGGGTCCTTGATGGTTTTAAGATATGTGAGAGCCTTGTGGTCGGTTTCTACTACGAAGCTACTTAATTCCACGAAACCCTTGAACTTCCGAATGGCGTATATAATTGCTAACGCTTCCTTTTCTGTAGTGGAATAATTCGTCTCAGCAGGAGTAAGACCTCTACTAGCAAACCAGATGGGATACTTAATGCTCTCGCGATCCTGAACTGAGATCCCTGAAACTCCTGTTTCTGAAGCATCTGTCATAATGATGAAAGGTTCGTCTAACCGAGGCATATATAGGCACGATGCATCATTTAAACCCTTCCTAAGATTATCGAATGCTAATTGGCAGTCATCCGTCCAGATAAACTTCTGATCTTTCCTGAGCAATCGATAAAGCGGCCTAGCTGTGTTCTCAAATTTGTCAAAGAAGTGGCGGTAAAAGTTTATCATTCCTTAAAATCTTTGTACACCCTTCACATTTTTAGGAGCAGGGTACTGTTCTAGTGCTTTCAATTTATCCGCCAGCGGTTTATAATCTCCGTTGCCTATCAGTTACCCAAAAACACTAATGACCTCTGGGCCATTTGACACTTCTTTTGATTTATATTAAACCCATGTTGTTGAAACGCAGAAAGCACTAACTCAAGATGTAAGAGGTGATCGTCGATCGTTTTGCTCCTAATGATGGCATCATCAACATATACAATAACATATATCCATAAACCATCCTCTAACGCGCGTTCAACAGCATCCTGGTAAGTGGCACCTGAATTCTTCAAACCAAAAGGTAGTACTTTGAATCTATATAACCCCTTTGGCCCTCTAAATGCAGTCTTATTCCTATCCTCTTCAGCAACTTCAATATGGAAATATCCTGAAGGGGCGTCGAAAACACTGAACCAATTACCACTAGACAAGGCGACTATTGCATCCTGCAGCCTTAGGACACAATTAGTATTAGCCACAGTAACTTCGTTAAGCTTCCTATAGTCGAAAGTAACCCGATACCCAACTGTACCGTCGCCATTTTTCTTCGGGACTATCACGGCCTCGGATAACCAGGGAGATTCTGCCCGCTCTATTAAATCAAGGTCTAACAATTCATCTACAGCATTCTGAAAGATAGCTCTCTTGGCGGGTGTCATAGCTCTTGGCTTGCTCGCAATTGGTTTTGCATCTCTAGTGTCAATCCTATGCTTAACTAAGGTACATTTCCCTGGCTTTTTTGAGAAGATTGGGGCAAAATTGCTGAATAGACACTTCATCCTATCTTTGTCATCCGCTGTTAAGTCTGTATTCTCTTCAATCTTAAGTAACACTTGATCAAACTCGGAAGGGCTATAGAGACTTTCCTTGGCCATTTCAACCATTTCTAGACTGAATTCCTCATCATCATCCGTGGATATAATAGTATTGATCTCTATGTCCCTGACTGTGGATGGACTCTCGTTAACACTCCAGGACCCTTCGTTGACATGAACCGAAACATTATGCACACCTAGTAAATCTCTGCCTAAAATTGCATCACGATTTGCTGCGGACATGATTACAAACTTTTGGACAATATTACCTATCGGACATTTCATTGCAGCAGTAACGGATCCATCGGTAGGACCAACACCATTTACTGTGCGCAAGTTTAATTTAAGAGGTTCTATTTCGATTGATTTCTCTGTAATGATTTTAAACAACTTTTCCCCAAGGACTGACACATTTGACCCAGGATCTAAAAAGGCTGATACTGTTTCTCTAAATATTTCTATCTCCATACATACGGGTGGAAAATTTAAAATGTCAGTCCTTATAATAGTATTGTGAGGTTGAATGGACTCCACCTGGGCTTCCCTCACGCTCTGCCCAGAGGTCGGTCGTTTCCCTGCCGCTGGTTGTTGTTAGCAGAATTCCCTCTACTCCTAAACCCATTATTTTCACTGCGGAAACGCGACCGAGACCTATCTGCGCTTTGACTGCGATAGTTATTACCTCCAGAATTTTCCTTTCTGGATCTATTTTCGGACAGCTGACTATTTGACGGACTGGAGTTTGTAGGGCGGTTCTGGTTTTGACCTGAACCATTCTGCTGTTGCCCTCTATTTCCTTGTGGACCTTGGTTGTTGTCAGGAGTACGCTCACGACTAGGCTCTCGCGATCTATTCTCTGATCTGTAGCTGTCGAACCTATTTGCACTGCTGTCCCTGTCTCTTGGATAAGGGCTATTGCTACGCTGGAACTGTGACCTACTATCGTTTGAGGATCTTCTCCAATGCGGATCAGCATCGCTTTCGGACTGTCGAACTCTATTTATTGGCCTTGGATGATGATAGCTATACTGATCGAATGAGCTCCGCTGAATATCAGGAACTGACTTCCCCTGCTGTTGTGAAGTACTCGATGAAGCAACTTTGGGGTCCTTATAAGCCAATGAGGGTTTTAATCCATGGTTAACCTGCGGAACCTTATACTCTCTGTCCAATGCAACGCTAGCCTGTGCCTTATATGAAACGTCAATTAAATCCCTAATGTTGCGGAAGTAACGTCGAAACGAAAGAACCTTAGAGCGGTAGTCAGGATGCATTAACTCTACAATCTTCTCTATTCGTACCCTCTCTGGGATGGAAGGATCAATTCTTTCATAGAAATCGTCTACAACACAAATGAACTTAGTCAAAGGCTCCTCAGCTCCCTGATAGCGATTGTCTAGCTCTCCTTACATTTTCTTGGAATAATTTCCTGTTTGGAACTCACGCCTGAAATACAACTTGAAATCAGCAAAGCAAGCAAATGCATACATTTTTAGTACTCGGCGATACCATAGATAAGCATCATCTATAAGCGCATAAGGGATAACAAGCTGTAACATTTCATCGTCATTATACCCTACCGCTACCTGGTATCGATCAAGCTCAAGATAAAAGTCGTACGGAGTCTTCTTCTCATGCGCCCCTGCATATTTAGGAATAGAAACGTCCTTTGAACGCAGCCTTTGAGTGGAATTGTTAGCGTTTCTACCAGCGCGACTATAATTTTCAGCTTGTATATTCATATTATACGACGAAGGTTGTATAGGTATAGGCCTATACATACCATTGCGTGACTGTGCATGACTGGAAGGTACAGCACCCTGAATCCCCATGGCATTTACACTGCAATGGTTAGGCAATGGATTCTGTCCAGATCTTTGCATATTTGCCTCTCCCATCATATTCACCGATGATGGATCAGTAAAAGAGACAAATCTTTGAGGGCCTTCTACGCTGCTACTTATATGTTGTGGAGTCAACCGTGGTCTCTGTACCCCTTCGTCCAGCGCATTGTGCATGTGTGTAGAAGGTGGTGAGCAGTTATAAGGTCCAAACAAACGAGGAATCATATTATACGGACTGCTGAATGCGCTTGGCATCGGCCTTGCTACTACATTTTCGCATCCCGAGTCCGCAATAATATTGTCATGACCTTGGTTCTCCAGACCAATTCGACTCTGCATTTCAATGGGAATGTGCGAAACATTAATTGGTGGCCTATGCAGAGTATCATTTTCACTTTCACCCTCATGCACACCAACTCCGGTGTCCCTTGCTCCCATGGCAACGCAGGGTGTACTAATGTTTTCACTCACATTTCCAAACCTGGTGGTGAAATTATTAATACGTTCCTCCAGAGTACCAAACTTTGCATTAATCAAGTCTGTTACCTTAACGAAACAGACTCACATAACTTGTCCAGTACCCCACCCTCAATATTTCGATCATTAATGCTAGTTTCAAGGACCCTTGAAACCTGTGCACTAACGTTCTTCTTGCCTTTCTTGGGAATTTTTAGGAATCTTGTGGTTTTCCTGATCCCGGTTGAGCGAATTTTATAAAGGAATTTACAATAATAATAAGAGCTCAATAAGGTTTTCCTTTATAAAAGAATAAATCGGCGTAAGGCTGTATGTAGTTTATGGTAAACTATATAATAAGTAAGGTTTTATTACACATTAAGTCATACAAACAACAATAAGAAATTATGAAAAAAACTAAATTAAATAAAAAAAGAACTATTAAAATAAATCATAAATATATCTGGAATATATGCACTAAGGTAAGTAACTGCTGTAATTAGTGATTAATATTCATGTCTTCGTTCTAAAAAACTTAAGTAGTGCATTATTAACACTGACTTTCTGTAGGAATTTAATAAATTGTGTGAATATATTTTGTGAGTAAATTTGAATCTAAGAATTATAAATAGATGTTCATATGTAGTATTACATTGCAGGTATTCTGTTGTACACAGAAATTAATTTAATTTTAATTTTCATGTGTATTTATACCTAATTCCTTATAAGAGCGTACCCTTATAACAGCGCAAATCTTGGTCTTTATAGTGTGCTCTTATAGGGAGAGTCGACTGTATGTGGGCCCAAAGGATCTATTGCAGACAGAGTTCTCTTACATGGAGATCTCTTATAGCGAGACTCCAAGTTTTATTAGTAAAATCGCGTGATGTCAATAAAAACCCTCCTGCAGTAATCCCAGAGTTTCTATTTGGGCACTTCATCGATGATGATATCTTGTCCAACACATAAAATGCAGAATTAAAAAAAATGCCACTATGTAAATATTTATAGAATTCTTAGATACAGGGGTCATGCATAGAGTACGTAACGCTACAAAGGGCAGTGGGTCCCTTGACCTCATCCATATCCATAACTGAGTTACAAGGGAAAATAGGTGCTCAAAAATATAGAATTTTTTGCGTTACTTACGATATGCATGACCCCTCAGGATTTCATGAGAAACTCAGTAGAAAGGTATATTTTGTTGCGTCGCAAGCCATTGTGATAGCTGATATGGCTATGTGTCACCTTCACGAAACAAAATTCCAGAACCAAAATAGATTTTAGAAAGTTTTTGGTTGACACAACTTACAACGCAGCTCTATGACATTCTAAAATAAACATCAGTTCAGAAAATGTGTGTTTAGCTTGTGTCCACCGGAAATCAAGCCAAGTTTTAACAGTATTAATTATTTTATATATAATACGTAACTTTTTGCTACATTTTACTGTGCATTAGTGGTGTTGAAATTACTGTAGAACAATGTCACACAATTGTATCAAACTACAAAAAAAATATCAAAAAGCGGCTGCAAAACAACGTAGGTACAATGAAACATTGTGTAATGAGCACGTGCTAAAATCACCTCAAAAGCATTCAAGCACCCATTCCGGTGAAAGACCGAACAAATGTAATTTCTGCTTCAAGGAATTTCCTAATGGATCCAAATCCAAACTCAGGAACCACATGACCATTCATACGGGGGAAAAACCGTACAAGTGTGAAATTTGCCAGGATAGATTTTCACTAAGAAATGGGCTTACAAAACATTCACAAAGAATTCACACCAAGCAAAGACCGTATAATTGAAATTTTTGTAAAAAGGCGTACAAATCTAACACAGCCCTTTTTGCGCACGTCAGAACTCACACAGGTGAAAAACCTTACAAATGTGAAATTTGCCAAAAAACTTATTCGACAAGGTCTAGTAGGAGTTACCATATGCAATCGCATGCTGAAAAGAAACTCCACAAATGTTTACTGTGTTGCAAGACGCTTGCTAGCGGAAGCACTTTGACCACCCACATGAGGATTCACACTGGAGAAAGGCCATTCAAGTGTTCCCTTTGCCATCAATCTTTTACAAATCAATTGAGCATGAAGATACACAAAATGTATCATCGCGGCGAAAAGCCATATGAGTGCAATTTTTGCAGTAAAAAGTTTACAGAAAATAAGGCTTTGAAACGACACATTAGAACACACACGGGGGAAAGGCCATTCAAATGCGAGCACTGTTTAATGGCTTTCTCGTACTCCAGTTCATTGTGGAAGCACTTGCGTACACATACATGTTACATGTCCAAAGCCAACATCTTACGAATGCAATGTTTGCAACAAAATCTGCTATAATCCTAGTAGTTTTGCTACACATATGACGTCGCACAAAACTCGTATCCATAATGCCAACACAGACGTCGATGTAATTTCCAAACTGAACGGCTATCCCCGAAAACCAATCTGTAGCGCGTGTAATTTAAATTGTGGAACATTGAAAAACCTGTGTATTCATTATGCCCAGTGTCACAAACTGCCCGTTGTTTATGTGGAACGCCTTTTTATGAAAATATAAAAGAAAAACGTGTTGTTCACTAAGCACGGGCTACATCATATCTTTGAATTTGACAAAGTGTTCTTGTAAATGTAATGTAAATATGTTAGAAAGATTTTTTGTCGTTATAGTCCGTCTTAATACGGGTAACACGAAAAATATTTATACCAATTCTTGATTGTAATAATTACATACTGCTCATTTAACGTGAGCTGTGTACATATTTAACTGGAACGTAAACTTGGAAGCATTAAGGGAAAGCAATGATTTACTATATGTTATGTGCTATGTACATATTTAACTAAAAATAACAAAAAAAATTGTCGGGTTAAAATTGTTAACAAAAACTGAGTTTGTCCTTATATACTCTAATTAATTATAATTTGATATGCATATTAGTAATTTGTAGCGACAAGTCTATTAAAATAAATGTTTACAGTGATGATTTGTAAATAATATTGCTTCACAAAACCCAATAGTTTAGCCACACAACTTGAAGATGCAAACAGTTGACAATATCCAGGTATTTTACTGAGCGCTGCCTTTTAGAAGGCATTTGGAAATTAGTTGACCGCCTTCAAGCAAAATAACACAAAATTCGCTCCGACTCTGTCTTAATTTTCTAAGAGAAAAATCGGTTTCCTTCTTTCCAATGTGCTGTAAATAGGGCAAATAAAGGGCGGTGATTTTAAATATCGAGTCCTCATAAATTCTGCATAAAAATGCGTGTTATTTGCTCCATTAGGGTAAAAATATTTGCAAAATAAGTGATTATTATGATTTAACTAATAATACTTTGATCGCGTTTTTACAACACTAAAGCAACGTAAAAATGATTTCATAATAAAATAATATTCAACCAAAGTTAAATAATTCTATTAAAATAATTTCGTTATGAACTTCAATTTTTTTTATTATAGTGCTAGTGCAAAGGAAAAAAATGATTGTTAATTGGTATTATACATATTCACCCATCAAACTGGGAAATTCAACCTCCCAATGCCGTTCATTCGAATAAATTTCCCGGGAGGAAATTCTAGCGTGCGGTTCCAAATGTTCAAATCTGAAGCCTCCAGGGCGGAAGACACCGCTGCAGCAGCATTTGCCCTCTCCTTTTATTATTAGGGAGAATTTGAACCCTGGGAGCTCTCTACGCATTAATTGGGCAGTCCTACTTGAGACTAAAAAAGTTCCTGGAAGTTGCCTGCTGTAGCACCTTGTACCATCAATGGCATTTCTGTAGGTGTTGCAAATTTCTTTCCCAGATATGATAATTTGTCTCAAACCTGAAATAAAATATCCAATTTAAGTGCGTTAGGTTTTGAATTATTTCGGCAATGCATAAATTCATCCGCAAAATATAAGAGATCTCATTGCAAGAGAACTCTCTCTGTTAGAGATCTTTTGGGCCCGCATGTCATGCATAGTTATATGCATAATAGCTCTGTCTATAAGAGAATTCCTATATAAGAGGCTAATTTTGGTGATTAATAGCGCTCTCGTTTAGCGAGAGTTCAGTGTAGTAATAAATATGAATACTTAAGAAGTGTGTATCCACATACTTTGGTTATATAAAAGTGATGACCTGTAATAAGCAAAAAAAACAAAATCATTTTGATCCAAACGCTCTGAAACTTTCAGAGTGCTCTCTGGAAATAAATAATCCAGAGAAAAACAAGTCAAGTCAGCAGATTCTATGGTAAGTTCCTCCAACAGTGGCAGATTCCAGATTGCGCCCAGGATATCTGATAAAGCCTGATCATCGCAATCGTACATGAATGGCATCCCGGTCAAGTTGAGGTGGGAAATATTTCCGAATAAATTGAGACAACGAGAAACAGATTCCATGCTGCCATCATCAATTTGGCTTGCCTCCAGTACCAAACACTTTACGCTCCTTACACTACGAGTTTCACAAGCCGAGTTGTAAGGGTAGTAAACAGGATGATCCTTTGATTCTGGTTTTAAATGCCCGAAATTGATTCGAATTTTCCACAGTGTCGGAAAGATGTTCTCAAATTCCTCCAAGCCAAAAAATTCCAGGGCTTTTAAACCTATCAATCCCAACAGATTCAGCGTTTTCAAGACCGGAAACTGATTTTTGAACCAACTAAGATCCAGGGCATGAAATTTGCTGGCTAGACATGATACGAGTGACGGCGAGCAGGTCAACGTTGTTAAGGATTTAGAAACCAGGCGTCCAATTTGAAACAGATCCTCTTGTAGTGCTTCATTGTTGACGTAAATGCTTTCATTGTCTTCAGGATTCTGGTCAAAACTTACAGATTCAATTTTGGGTTCATATTTTTTAATAAACTCCACTGTAGCTTTAGCTGTTTCTTCATCTCGCTCCAGGTTTCCCAAATTTACGATCGCCTGAAAGGGGAAATCTTGCACCGAGTCCCATAAAATGTTAGAAAGGTTTAATTGGAAACGATTGATTTTTTTTAAAGATGGTACAAGTGTCTGAAGACCTGACCACACATTTGGACAGTTCATTTCCGGGATGCTGAGTATCTGTATATTAGGAAATTTCAAACAACCGTCCTTTTGTCGTAGGAAATCCTGAACTAATCTGTCTGTATCCGAGTCTTCGTTTATCCTCAATTCCAGAATATTTTCTGCGTTTTTCGTAATCATGGAATGTAGAAACTTTGAATAGGGGCACGATTGGTTGTACTTATAGTTTTCCAGACGGATGTATTTGAATTTAATCGTTTTCAAAATCTTCTCAAACACCTTTGGGATGTTCCGAATCTGCTCGTCCCAACTATTTTGATTCCAACGTATGTCATCTCCGCCACCGTGGAGAACTTCATATAGTGGATCTTGTTTCGAAACACATGCATTTTTCTGTCGTCTGCTTTAAAGGATTTTTTAATACCACCTGGATCCCATTAAATACAATCGGATACTCATTTGAGCCGTAATCGTATTGCAAAAACTTGTTAAAATTGACGAGCGCCCTGCAAGGACATGGATTGTTGCCGTCGATTTGTATACACACGGGATATTTATTATTTTTGTCTTTAATAATTGTTTCTCGGGACTTGACCAACCATTTCTTGCTCACCAATGATGCCCGAATTAAATCTTGACTTTCCAGATGTTTCCAAATAATTTCCAAAAGCTAAGAGATCCAAAATAAAAATTGTTTTGATTATTATAATGCATAATGCTTGAATTATACCTACATGCAATGCACATTTTTTGTAATGAACATTCAGTTTATATATTTTTTATTAATTTAACTAGTTCAAGAAAATCATTTTACTATATTGATTTTTTAAATTATTGGGTTTTACCAATGCATTGGAAAACACTTGTTCCTCTAGCTTTGAATTTAGTCTGAGTTGTTGTTCGTCTTCTACAGGAAGTTGATCCATTTTCTCAACTTTTGTCAAATATGTTGACTAGCTACATGTACAGACAACTGACTTAACACTAATCCAAGCACATGTATTTTATTTTGTGCTTTTGTATGACTAATCGTAAGTTCAAAAGCTCCGCGGCATGTGTTCCCAATCAACATGGTGCCGTCGGCCCGATGCTGGCGCAGTAAAGTCGGCAAACCGCCCAGTTTGGCCGCCGGTAGTGTTTCGGGCCAAAGTTGGCACATTGACG
>JAQGAK010002941.1:0-17248 GCA_034696945.1 Lipothrix lubbocki
CCGTTACTTTGAACCAGAACTTACTGTTGTGCCTTTCTCAACTTTTTATTGAACTGACAGAGTTTAGAAAAAAATTAATTTACATTTTCAAATTTTGTCAGCATGTTTTAACCTTTTGAATTCATAATTTCCAGACAGAACATTTTGAATTTGCCCACATTAGTAAGGGAGCTTTTAAATTTAACAAGTTGAATTAGAAGTTTGATTTTTCTATCTATATTCGTTTTTTAGGCCAGAAAAAAGTTTTCAAGAAATTAACTGTAACAATTATGTGATCGTTTTTATTGACTCAAAATCATTTCCTTGGATTACAAATGTGGCGGTTGAAAATTAATTCGGGATGGATAGTTTGGCCTAATTACTACAATACAATTACCCGTTTACAAATTAATCGTTTCTGGGTTCAAAACGAAATGATTGTCAAACCAAATTAGCTTCGTTTCAGTAGCATACAATTAGTATACACAACTTGTTTCCCAATGCAAATAAAATTATCTAAAATGAAATTTTGATTGTAATCTTTGTTTTTAGCACATTTCAGTACATGGCATAAATGTCTGCAGTAGAATTAAACAAATGGATGTTCTTGCATTTCTACTACAAGGTTAGCATATGTGTATATCGATAGCAATGATGCTGTCGTTACTTTTTGGAATACTTATTTATCTGAATAATGTGCAAATAATTTATTAAAAAAGTAGACCACAAACTCTGGGACACAAATTGTTTAGAAAATTTTCCGTGATTTTTTAGCGGTACAATACAACTTTTGGTAAGTAATGCTGCAGAGAATAATGTCGGCACAGATTTTCCAGCGATGCAAACAATAGGCTGCACACTTTACATGTCAAAGTAGAAAGTTTCCTATTTCTTTCTTCATATTTCATCTGCATTCTTGTACTTGTGGCTCCTCCAATAGCAATTCCTTCGTTGTTACGTCCCACATCTTCTTTGTGCGTACGTTTCCCTCGATGTTTGCAATTGTTGGGCTGTTTTTGCTCTTGACTTTTTTCTACTTTCGTTATGTGTTGGTATTACTTACTTATGGTTTGTATTACTAATATTGGATTTACCACCAATGAAGCGGGCACTAGGCATCTTGTCTGCATGCTTTCTCATGTGGAACTCCAGGTCATTCTTTCGAGAAAAGGTTTCTAGGCAAATTTTACAATTGAAAGATCGTCCTCTGGTATGAATTTACATGTGGACTTTTAAAGTCCAACGTCTGGAAAAGGATTTTGAACAAGTTGTACACTGGTGGGGCTTGTCGCCATTATGGATCCTCTGGTGCTCAACTAAGTTACTTGACTGAAATAATGAGCTTGAACAAATTTCACAATTGTAAGGCTTTTCCCCTGTATGAATTCTCGTATGGGAGTCGAACACCGATTTCACAGCAAAGGATTTTTGACAAATCCCACAATCGTAGGGCTTTTCTCCTGTGTGAATTCTCGTGTGTAATTTTAAGTAGGCAAATGTAGAAAACGACTTCAGACAAACGCTACATGTGAAGGGTTTTTCTCCCGTATGAATTCGGATGTGACGGATTAATCCGTGTTTAACCTAGAACTGTCTGTTGCAGTAATTACACGTGTGCGAACTTTCAGTGCGGACCTGGAAGTGTTTCTTCGCATTTTTTTACCTCAGAAATATTCTCTGGCACCCAGGCCATAAGCAAAGTATTTCCTCTTTGGCGGAAGTACTCTTTCTTGGTTCAATATTAGTTTTGTTGGGAATTAATTTCCGAGACATTTTATAACTAGGGTTTTCTTTTGATTTTTGATGCAATCGTTCTTTTTCTGGTGATCCTACAATTTTGAGGCCCAGAATGTTGTGATTTTTCTGCCAATTCTGTCCCAATAACAGTATTATCTTCGTTTTCAAGATCTAGAAAGATAGGATTTATTTTGTTTTTTTAGCAATTAATTTGAACGGAAGTACTATTTGCTGCCTTTTCACATTTAAATTTTGGATCTGCCGCACGTATGTCAGAGTCATCTTTTCCTTCACTGGAGAAGCTTATGCAGCATAGTTGGCGGGAAATTGGCTTGAGAAGAGAAAGGACGAAGTATGGGGACCCCTCTTGCTTATTTCAGCCTATGAAAATTATTTACATGGGAAGATTTGGCTTTAATCGAATAAATAAAATTGGCTTTAAAGTATTAAATAATATGGTTTTTGTTGTCGCCCTATTGCATTAATGCTCTTTTTTGTGCGTTTAATATTTAATTTCCGCCTTAGGTTGAGTCAAAAATCTTGCGTATGCCTGCATTGCAATTACGATTAAACATGTATTTACAAATTGTATAAATTATTTTAATTATAATAATTATTATGTTATACCTAAAAACTTTGAAAGATTCTGACATGTCGTTTATGAGTTATATTGCATTTTGCACTTTTTTCAAAATTTTGAAGCTGTTTTTCAGATTTTTTAAAAACGCTCCCGGACTGCCAAGCAGCACACAGTTTTATACAATAATCCAAAAACCACGTTAAAATCTGACGAGCCGTTTCGGAGTAATTCCGGAACTCCCGAAAATTCGGGTTTTTACCCGCATCTTTGTATTGGTTTACCTGATTTCAAAATTTTCAAATGTAATATATCCAAGGCGACCCAAGTGGGGTCTCTGGTGAAATAAAGTTCGTAAATTCGACCAACGTGTTTTTTGCTTACAGGTTCCACGTGAACTTACTCAAACCCATTTGATACAGAGTAAGTTCACATGAAACCTGTTAGGTCAAAACACTTTGGTGGAATTTGATGAGTTTGTTTGACCAGAGACTAATGTTTAGCCGTCCTGGATGCATTCCAGTTGAAATATTTGAAACCGGGAAAACCCATAGAACGATACGGGTAAAAGTCCGAATTTTCGGGAGATACGGATTTACTCCGAAACGGCTCGTCAGATTTTTACGTGGTTTTTTGATTAATGTATAAGACCGCGTGCTGCTCTGCAGTCCGGGAGCGTTTTTGGAAAATCCAAAAAAAGCTTCAAAATTTAAAAAAAAACCTTCAAAAATGGAAAATGCAATATAACTCGTAAACCACATGTCAGAATCTTTCAAAATTGGCATATGAGAGAGTTTACTTAATTTTTTTAATCTTGTTAGACAGTCATGTTGTTCACAATACCCCAAGTGGGGGGTCAAAGGTCAGTGACCCCTGATGACGTAGGTCAAGTGGTACACCAATCTATTGGAAATTTACCCAGCTTTCAGAATGTGCACATTTAATTGTTCTATGTCAATTACAGCAGAAGTTGCGGCAGATTTTGTAATGGATTTTTTACAGAATTAACACGTGATATTGAGATCTAATATCTTCTATAACTTCCGCTGTAATTGAAATAGGACAATAAAACGTACATATTCTGAAAGCTTCGTGAATTTTCAATCGAATGATTGCTACGAAATTTTGTAAATATTGGCAATAGTCTGGAAAATGTGCAAAAGCCATGAAATGTTGGCAAATATGGGCAATTTTTCGACGAATTTGGCAAATATTGGCAAGAAGCGGAAAAAATTGGCAAAAACCATGAAAATTTGGCAAATATTGTCAGTAATCGGAAAAATTTGGGAAAAATTGTGAAAATTTGGCAATAATTGCAATGGTCAATCATTTAAAAGTGCTAAATTTTGAAATGGTAAATGCAATCCGGAAAAGATATTATATATGCTGATATGTGTATAGATACATATTGACCTAGGGTGGCTAGGGGTATGAGCTAGGTCGGAATGGTCAAGGAATGACAGAGAGTACACACACAAGTATTTAGTGGAATGCGAAATTACAGGGATCATTTATTCCGAAAAGATGTACTTCTTTCCTTGACGGGAGTCGGAGACAGAATATCGTAATACCTTGATTTTACATTGAATTTCATACAGTATTTATACTAATTTACATTGACGTCATAATTACATGTATTACATTATATTTCCATATTTTGATGAATTCGGTTTCTTAAAGATCCAGGTGAACAGGAATAATAATTAACTAATTGACAATATTCTTAGATTTGGAAAAACATTAGACTAGTGGCATGATGACGAAAGTGAGGAGTTTGCCCGTTATTAAGATTGCGAATCTTGAGGAAAGACTGCAGCTGCTTTTGCACACGAACGCTGTGTAAGCAGTGTAGTGTGGGGAAGAGTGCAGATAATGAAGAAGCGTGCAGATATTATGTATATACATATGTATTATTGAATTCCGGCCGTGATAATATATAATATTATAGTCTGCTATATTGTTTGGGTAACTGATATGTCTCCTGGCGGAGCACGGGCTTAATAATATAGTTAGAATGTATGTACGGCGGTGTTAAAATTTGTTATTCTTCCTTTCTCCGAATGACTCCATTATCCATTGTACTCCTGCAGATAAATATTCCTGACACGCTGTAAACAATTAACGATACGTTCCTTCCCGTTCCACTCACGAATTTTTATTCCCGTGAATATCATGCGTGGCACAATATTACGATGCTCGGAAGATCTTCCTATTTATTTTCAGAACTCACGATTAGTCCATAAAACCCATAGAGACCAAATGTAATAATTATATTTTAAAGAAAGAAAAAACGGTAGTGGAAATTATTCATATGATTTTAAACATTACATTCAAGTTTAAATTGGAAAGTATTTATGTAAAATACAAACAGGTACGTTCATATTTTCTTATATAAATTAATTCTAGGAGTTAATTCATATGTAAATCATTCTAAAATCGGAAGCAATTAGAAAATTTCCTATTCCGATATGGGCATAAATTTTAGAAAACAACAAACATTTACAAATTTTTCATGAAATTAAATAATCTTAGTAAGCAAGTTTGCCACCCAAAGATTTTCATTGAAGGACGTACCAGTATGCTTGAGATTCTTATTTTAAAAATGTTAGAGAAACTTTTTAGGTGAAATTTAAAATTTGGAAGTCAAGCAACAGGGTGGGGTTTCCTGATGAATGTGGAAACAAGAATTTACTATAGAAAAATGTGTTATTTAGAAAAATCATATGTATAATATTCCGATATAAAAATTTTACAAGGTGCGAAACAACATTAGCAACAGTTTGCCCTTTAGAAATTGGGATTCACGTAAAAATTATTTATAGAAATAATATTGGGCACGTTGTGAAACTCAAGATTTTTGCAGATGGAATCTGACAGACAGAAGTTTAACAACAGCAAATGTAGTTTAGTCCCCTGGCTACTTCAACAGGCGGAGCTTAACTTTTGCAATTTATTATAATTTATTTAAATTCTTTAATAATAGTTTGTTAAAAATAGTGAGATTTGTGAAAATGAAATAAAACGATTTCAAATTTAAGAAAATGTAAAGTTTAGCAAGTGTTAAGAAAATTTAGGAGAAACCGGGAAAGTTCAGTAAAATTGGGGAAATTTGTAAACATCCGGTAACATTTTGCAATTTTTGGGAATTATTTGATAAAAACTGGAAATTTTTTCAACATCCGGAAAAATTTGGTAACGTCCTGAATAAATATTAATTTGAAGTATCAAGAAAATTTGGTAAACACTGGGAAATTTTCTAGCGACCATATAGTTATTTAAAAGTAAGTAATGTACGCTTACACAACATACCAAATGAGTCAAAACTAGAGTAGGATTCAATTTCTTTCCGCTGCAATGTTATGAATTACTTGAATGGCACCCGTGATTTCGAAATAAGCGCTGAGCGTTTTGTATATAATGTGTTTTGTAAAATTATAGTTTTCTTAATTTTTCCATTTATCAGTTTCAAAATTTAAAATCTTAAATTGTTTATTCTTTTTTTAACGATGCTGATATTTTCATGTTTTCACACTATTTTCGCGGTAAAATTATTTTTACCTTTTATAAAAAAAGGTAGATTTTTCCATCTGTAATTGTATTTGTCCACTTTTCTGCTCCAAAATTCAAATGGTAAGTTAACAATTTTATACTATTAGTTGTGTTATTATTTGTGATTCCTTTGAATTTTGTCAACGTTCTAGCGCAAAAAATTTAATTTCTAGGAAATATTAATGTTAAAATTTAACAACAATAAAGGTGAAAATTTGGCATATTTTAAACTGTTTTGGCGTCAAAATTTAAATGAGAGAAAAATAAGTCCAAATTGAGAAAAACCTTTTCACAAATGTTTTAGATTAGAAAATAATGATGTGCATAAAAGGACTGAGACGATTACCCAGCATTCCTGACCATAAAAAACATCAACAAATTTCTACTTTTAGGATATACGAATGAATACAAAACACCAAAAATGAAGCTTGAAACAACATCGTAAATATATTTATTATTTATTTCGATAAACAACTAATTTAAATATTTACGCTATTAACAAAAATGTGTTACAATATTATTTTTATTTCTAAATCCCTAATTACCTATATATGTATGTATATTATTCAAATATATAAAAAAATTATCGACGGTTTGAGTAGTAAAATCACAAACGTTACCTTCTTACCTGTGATCATGATCGTTGCTCCAGGAAAAATCAAAACTCATATAATACAAACATTTTTAAGTTGTATTTATTTTTTGGCAGTACACAGATTGGAGAAAAGACAAAAATAAATATGAATTGGGAAGTCTTATGGTGGATTGTAAATTTGTCCCTGGATGGTAAGGCCAATTCCCAAAAGGCATAAATGGGAAAAGTTTAAAAACACGAATGATGAATAGAGATGCAATTGAATGAATTTAATTCGTAAATATATTTGTTTTGCCAGCAAAAAATTACCTTAAAAATAGTTTAGTGCAAGATTCCAATAAACATCTACCATCGCCAATTTTTGTAAATGAAGACCGCTTCTTACAAAGGATGTTTTAACTGTAAAAATATGCCCCCATTATTATTAAATTTTTGGCAAATAAAATAAGGAAAGAGTATTTGATAAATACATGAGAATTAACAGGCGTGAAACAGAAAATGTATTAAAAACCGTATAACAAACTGACTTATTTGGAATTTAAGCCTGAAGAATGTAATTTATTTGTAACTGATACATGATGTATATTATTCAAAATATTAAAATATTAAAATTCAAATACGTTTATTTGTGACTTATTAATTGATGAAGGACAATTGTTCAAAACGTTGTTCTCAAAAATAAATTTTGTGACATTTATAATCGAGTGAATTATCTGCTTTACTTGATATACATATATGTCGCACGAATGTTTACTTCAGAATAGTAAATACATAGGATTCCATGAAACGTATAACTTAAATCCTGGAATAGGTTTTCAATGCAATAATTATTCAAGAGTACGTCACTACCTGGCCCAGGGCCACTCGATCTATTTTCGTTCCAAACCTTCCTAAAGAATTAATTTGTGTAAAAACGTATGAGAAATATGGAATAGGGGCCAAGCAAATGCCAGCGCGCAAATCTACAGTCGAGGTGCAAACAGAAACTGGATTGGAATCTTGGCTTCTTTCTTTTTAACCCTCATAAATTAAAAAAATAACATTAGAAGTATTTTTAAAAACTTTGTAATAATTAAAAAGGTTAACAGCATAAAAATTGCAAAAAGTAAAAATGTTGGTTAACAATTTAAAATGTCTGGAAACAATTTGGAAAATAGGGCAACAATTTGAACAATTTCGAAACACTTTACAAAAATAAAACAAGTTGGCGCAAATTTAAAATGCTGGCAACAACTTGAAAACCATTGCAACAATGTAAACATTTTGCCAACAATTTAAAAAATTTGGCAAAATAACAAAAATTAAAAAAATTGATAACAATTTGAAAAAATTGGCAACCATTTGAAAAAATTGGCATCAATTTGAAAAAATTGGCAACAATTTGAAAAAATTGGCAACAATTTGAAAAAATTGGCAACAATTTGAAAAAATTGGCATCAATTTGAAAAATTGACAACAATTTAAAACAATTGGCAACAATTTGAAAAAATTGGCAACAGTTTTAAAAAATGGGCAACAATTTAAAAAATTTGTCAACAGTTTGAAAAATTTAGAACCCATTTAAACAATTTCGCTACAATTTAAAAAAATTTGAAAAATTCGGCAACAATTTGAATGATTTCGCTACAATTAAAAAATTTGGCGACAATTTAAAATATTTGTAATAATCAACTATTTAAAAATAAGTGTCTGGCGTATTTCAAGCAATTGAACATTAATTTGCGGCGGTGCTCCTCCTTCGTTTGAAGCTTTTCAAGACAGCGCGGAAATCGAGGCGAAGCGTTGAATTTTATAATGGGAAAGGCAATGCGGGCTAGAAACTATATATAGATGATAGATAATATTAATAAAGAATTATTATTCCTGGAAATGTGGAGTGTATGAATATTAAAAACTAAAGAATTACAAAAATCAAATAACATTACATGTGCGACGCCATTAAAATTTCGTGTTCTTTATTTCTCCAAATGATGTCATCCTTTATTGTTCTCATGCAGAGAAATAGCTGACAGAGTGTAAAAATGATATTAAATTGCTTATTGCCATTCCTTTCCTGAAATATTTTCTGCGAGAGAGAACATCCCACGTGGCACAATATTTAACGCTCGAAAGTTTTTCGAAATATTTTCCCTTTCAGTCTATGAACCCATTTGAAACCCCTGAGCGATTAATATTTTCTTGTTTTGGCACTAAAACTCTATTATAAAAATTATCCAATCAAACAAATATAATAATAATCGTATATAACTAATAACGTAACAAAATCAAAACTCAACAGTGAATGTAATTAATTTTCTAACGCGATCAAATAATCCATCGTTATCCCCGATTTAATTCCTGTACATACTTATGGATATAAAATGGATAAAATGGATTAAAAATATATAAAATAAATTTATAAAACCACTCCAGTAAATTTATTAAAATTTCACTAACAAAACATTGCTTATCGGGTGCTTTGTTACGATTTTCCAGAACAAATTAAACATTTGAATTTAACGTTTGTAACGTTACATTTATATAAACTTCAAGGTTCTTATATGTTTTTTTTATAAAAATGTTCAAGAATTCACAATTTCATAAGCTAAAATAACAAATAAAGGTTTTAAAAGAGAAAAAACTGAAAAACAAAAACTCTGATATACATTTTTGTATGAATTGTATTAATTTTTGTTCCTTTTGTAATATTTGCACGTCGATTTTGTCCGTATTTATGTGAACTTAAGCAAGACGTTTTTTTGTTTTATCACTTTAAAAAACATTTTTCATAAATGATTTCAAAAATTATTTTTTATTCCAGCATTGTTATTCATGCACGTAGAATTTCCGTAGGATTAAAAAAACTGAATTTTCTGATCAAATCTAAAGTTGATTTAATTGTAAATATCAAACCTTAAAAATATATAGAAATATATATAATATATATAATAAAATAAATATAAAATAATAAAATAAATAAAATAATAATAAAAATATATATAAAAATATTTATATAGTAATATTAAATAAAATGTTTAATAATAAACTTTTTTTTTAGATATTTTATTAAATGTATATTATTCAGGCGTCTACAAATTTATTGCAACATCGTAAGTTTTTGATGTCATAACATAATCAATTTTCTCCCCGTTTTATTAGTTTTGTATTCTCTTCTTGAATTATATTTGTATTTTATGAAATTTACCTTAAATAATAGTTTAATTAGGAAATTTTCATAACCATGGGGATTTTACCCAATTTTAGAGGTGCATTCAAATTTTTGAATTTTGATGAGGCTTGAAAAAAGTAAATTATTTTGATCTACATGAATTTTTTATTTAACGTCTTTCATCCTTTAATTTCCCGGTGAGTGCCAAACTATTTATGCAAATTGTTTTCGTTTATTTTGTGATTAGTGTACATGCAAACAGACGTTATAACTACTACTATTGTGCAAACACTATTTTACAGACGAAGTAAAACCTCGATAGCTGAACATATCCATAAAAAATTTCCCACGAAAAATTGTTGTTGCTGACAAAAAAATCTATAGTTTGTATATCTAAAATTAGGTATACTAAAATTATTTTACCCTGTGTTGTGGATCTCACGCAAATATTTGCTTAAAAATTAAATGTGTCCGCCAAATTCAAGGGCCAAAACCACAACTTTATCGGACTGCTACCTTATATATTTCTTACGTTTAATAATATCTTTATCGAAAATACCGAAATATTCTTAGCAAACCTTCGCGACATTTCCCGCCCTATCAAACAATTTGATTCAAAACGTTGATTTCAGTCTCGGCATTAAATTTATAGTTTGTTGCATTGAAATAATATCAATTTGTTACATAATTTATTTTGTAAGTACAAAATGTGTGCCCATTATTAAAAACGATGACGCTCAGACTTTCGTGTAATTCGTGCTGTCTAATAATTATTATTGTCGATTTTAAAATAAAGAAAAGAATAAATTAGTATTGGAGTGACTTTGCATATCAACTTGAAATACAAAATGGAGAATTTATCACAGAATTTCAGGTATGCAATCAAATTTTATTATTTTCCTGACGATTATTGGATGGAATAAAATTGATAATTGTTATTGAAAAATACAATTCTCATTTAAAAACATTTTCCTAAAATTTTGAGTAATCCAAACAAGTAATTAAAAACGCAAAAAATGCGTGAAAATATACAATGTTCGTCAAAGTCCCGCAAAATTAGAGCTGCAGCAACTTTTTTGGACATTATGCGCGCACAAAGTTCATTTTTGCCCCCAAAAAAAGATGGGCAGAATAAATACAAAATTGAGTAATGGTACATAAAAATTGCGAATTTATTTATCGTAAAAATAGTTTGATCAATTGCTCGAAAAATTTACTCCTTTTTTGAAAAATTTAACTACAAAACGCGAAAAGTTCCCAGCCTAGTGATTATTGTAAGGGACGAAACTGCAGTGTTCTTTACCCAACGTTGATAGACAAACCTAAATTAAATAAATAAAATATTGATTAATAATTTACAAAAAAATCAAAAAAATGTTATGATTTTGTTATGATTTATGATGATGTTAATGATTTGATGAATTGTTAGGACTTGAATATAAAACAAAAAGTTATTAAGTTTGAAATATTATTTTGTGGGCATTGAAATAGTAGAAAATATAAACCAAGAGAAACTATTTGCAAGTATTGGAAATATATTCCCAAATTCATTTTATCTCCAGCCAACTTTGTAAACAGTTGCTCAGAAAAATTTAGGGATACAAACATTTTGAACGTGGGAATTGATTGTAATTTTGAAGAGTTTAAATAATTTACAAACATTAAAACCGTTTAAAGTAACAATTGGAAATTTAATACAAAATGGTGGATAAAACATGCGTGTATTATTATAATCTTGTGAAATATATTATTTGGGTATAAAAATATTTACAGTAGCAAATTTTGCAAAGGAACCAACAGTTTTAAGCATTTTGTGTGAAACAAGACCACAATTACAAAGTTGGCAAGTTTTTCAAGACTATAAATGCTCTGTGAATTTGAATGCTGTACAATGATTGTACTACAATCCGAAATTTAAGCTGGAATCAAAATCCCGACCGATTTTCTTATTGCAATTTATTACTTTTAATAAAACAAATTTGGCGAAAATGCAAACCATTTTGTAACATTTCGTGTACAATAAATTACCTAAAATAAATATAATATGATTATATATAAAATCATAATTAGTACAAAATTTAAACTCAAACGTATAAATATGATGGACATTTTAATTGTTCCACCAGTAATTTCGGCAATTACTACAAATTTAGAATCGTTACATTTGAATATTTATATTTGCGGCTTTAGGAATTGCTTTCAATTATTTTTTAGAATTTATTGCCCTCAAAAATATTACAGAGCAAATATTTAAAAGTCAAAATAAATTCTACAATTTCAAATGTAGCATTTCTTTCAGGAAATCCATGAATTGGCTCAATTTTTAAATTAAATTTAACATTTAAAAGACATTTGCCAGACAATTTTAAGTGACCATGCTGTGTTTCCTAACGGACATGACTCAAAAGTTTATCTCAATTTCTGAGAAAAGAGATAAGGATATAAATATAGGAAATAAGGAGGAAATAAGGATAAGATATTTCAAACCATGAAATAAAAGTATTGAAAATTAGAAATCCAAACGCAAAATGTATTGCCCGGTGTTCAGTCTTAAAAAGTTCTTCAAACATTTTCTCATCCTTTGCTTAAATCAAAATATAACGGCTGTCAAAATTATATTCTCAAAATACAAAACGTAGAATGTCAGATGCACCCAAATTTCACATGTTATTCTTGTAGATGATGAAAAATTTTCAAAAATTAAATTTACGAAACGTTTTCCAAATGTTTTACATTAAAAAATCAATAAAGCGACTCCCGACGTTTCCCCAACATTTCCGATTGTACAAAATTGTAAGTAATTATTTATAGAAAATAAAATCGGCGAAACAGTTTGGATATGATTATGCATACAAAACATTTGAAGCTTGAATCAACCTAACTCAACCTAATCTAACCTAACGTGAAATACAATTATTCGTTTTAAAATAATTTATTTAAATAGTTATACAACATTATTAAAAAAATTTGCAATAATATTTTCATTCCAGAAACACTGTATATTATTTTAATATAATAAAATTATCAACGGCTTGAGTAGCAAAAGTACAAACGTTATTTTTCACCAGTAGCGAACTTTCACCAATGGCAAAGATTTGTAAAAAACACCCAAATATGAATGGAAGAGTCCTATATGGTGAATTATAAATTTGTCTTTGGATGGAAACCAGCATTCAGAGTCTAGATCCAGGTGTACCTTATTCCATGTGAGCTAGACGGAAGACATAATTTCTGCTCTCAAGATTATTGAGCTGCTGCAGTTTATTATTGCTTCGGTCAGATTCACTAATCCATTAACTTAATGATAGCGTATTTGAAGGTAATCAGAAATGGGCCCGAATAGAAGCAATTCTTCGCACAAGGAAGCTTAGGAGAGCCACTTTTCACCTCTAATGTAAGCCTTTCTGGTTAAAATGATTATTTTCTGGTTCAAAATTGACAGTTTTCTGGTTCAAATTGACAATTTTCTGGTTCAAATTGACATATTTCTGGTTCAAAATTGACAGTTTTCTGGATCAAATTGACAAATTTCTGGTTAAAATTGACAATTTATGGTTAAAATTGACCATTTTTTGGTTAAAATTAAAAGGTTTCCAACTATAGCTACAAAAAAAACTCTCTGACGTTCATCTGGTTATTTTAAAACTATACTACGTCGGGAATTATTGCAAAGGTGAAGGAAAAATTAGCGCGACAAACTCAATAGATTGACTTCATTTCATAAACTGTGTCTACTACCGTCATACGTTTTTGAATAAGACTCACCTTGCGGGATTGAATGAAACCCTGCGATAATTGGTAATTGTTGGTGGAAATTGTGTCGAAATTAAATTGTCCAAACTTTAAAATTCAAATGTAAAACCGACAATTTTGAAAATAAAACGATAGTTTTTCAAAAATACTCACGCTTATATTTTAGTCGAAACAAATTCCTCAACTTGAAGAAATAATTTGTGAGCGTGAAAGTTTCACGAAAATTTAGTAACATTTGTGTTTTGGTGTAGCAAAACGAGGAAAGCTAACTCAAAAATCAAATATTTTAATTAATACAAAATGATTAATACAATATTACAATTTAAAAATAAAAACTGTTGAAATTTTCCCGCTCTGTAAAACGTAAACACTCGAAAAACAAACTTAAATGATCTAGTTTAGTTCAACATTTGGTGAAAGCTACCAAATGAAGTAAAATGGATAAATTCAAATTTCTAAAAACAATAAAAATAATTTATAATCAATAAACATTTACCGGCAACATTTTACAACAAAATTTTTATACTTACGTTTTGGACCTTAATTGCAAAAATGAATACTACAAAATTTAACACACTTCCTAACTAACTACGGGCAATTTATCTTATTTCCAAGTCTACACATGATTTAAATGTTGATATTGAAATTTTTAAAATTGTCATTTTGACGTTTATTGGTAAAACCAAAATTGTTTCTTGTTATGTTATGAAAAATTCTAGTACATAATTTGTAATTTCCAAATGTATACTTTCCTAATGTATTGTCTGTAACACAGAATTTAAGAATTTACGTCTCTAAATTTTAACTTTGCAAATGAAGAACGATTTTTACGAAGGATTTTTAGTTACAAAAATATAACCATTATTATTATCTTTTTGGCAAATAGAAAAACGTATTTAAAAAATGCAACGGAAAATTGAATATGTATTACAAACATTATTCAATAAAGTGATACACAATTTAGTTATTTTAAAATTTAGAAAATTAAAATATTTACATTTTTGCTTCTGACACAAAACGTAATATAATAATAAATTGTATATTTAAAAAATTATTAAATGTCGTCCCGTTAAACATTTTGCTAATTCATTCGGTTCGAGGCGTTTAAAGCGATTAAACGCTTCTCCACATGTTATCTTCTTAAACACTTAAGTGTTTTAGTGACCAAAGTTATTCTAAGATAAGCACAAATGAAGATGTCGATGATAATGAATTTTGCGAATTAAAAACGCGAATAATTTTCCAAAAACAAAATGCTTCACAACAACGCAAAAATTTTACAAAAACTGAACCGCGAAGTAAATTTCTGTAGAGTTGTTACATAAAATATAATATTTACATTTTAGTTGCTGACACAAAAACCTTGTATAATAATAAGTTGTGTAATAAAAAATTATGACATACCGTCTCGTTAAAAATATCTTCCTCTTTGAACTTGGTCCACATTTTCAGCTACAAATTACAAATTTCTGAATAATAAAATGTGCAAAAAGTCTAAAAGGGTGTATCTGATGGTCAAAAATTTACTAGTGCTAATTTACTAATAATTAAAATGCCTAAGCCGGAATGTCCAAAATTATCTCTGAGTTTCTGTGGGGAATAATTTTGACCATAATAATCGACGGATTGACTTAATCTTGTGTTCAATAAATTTTACATTGAAAGACCATTTTCCGGAAAATTTGAAGGGATCAGTGTTTTCTGAACGACAGGACTTAAATATTTAAAAAAATTATTAAACTTGTAAAATTGGCGGTTTATTGTTTTAAGATAAAGTAGGAATTAAAATAGTGGTACTAATAATACAAAGTTAGAACATTATTTTCATTTCAAAAACCATGTATATGTATATTAATCAAATATAAAAAAGAGTTATCAACAGTGTAATTATAGCAGAGTTCCCAACGTTATTTTTTCACTTCCAAAACATCCTACTGCTATGTTGGAAAAACCATACGTCAAAACCTAGAAAATGTTTAAGTTATCCTTATTTTTCCTTTGAAGTTCACAAATTGTTAAGAAACAAACAATGGGAAACTCATATGGTGGATTCTACACTTGACTTCTACAATCCCAAAGGACAATAATGGGAAGAGTATAAGAACCGATTATGAATGGAGATTCAATATTATGAATTTAATTGGTATTAGTTATAAACGGGTTTAATGGCAAAATTTCCTACGGCGATTTTTTAAGGAAATTGCCCATTCAAAGTTTTTTTTCATGATTTTTTTTGGCTAAAATTGACATTTTGTCGGCTAAAATTTACATTTTTTCGGCTAAAATTTTCAATTTGTTTTAAATACTTAAGTATTTTAATACCTACAATTAATCCAAGTTAAGCACAAATCAAGATGTCGATGATAATGAATTTCGTGAATTAAAAACATGAATGATTTTCTCATAACAAAATGCTTCAACACAGCGGAAAAATGTAAAAAAAAGCGCCTCATAGGGAATTTCTGTATGGTTGTTTTAGAAAATAAAATATTTACATTTTAGTTGAAGACACGAAACCTAGTATATTAATAAGTTGTATATTAAAAGATTATGAATTCTCGTCTCGTAACATTTGGTCCATTTGGTTGAACATTGTGTACATTTACAGCTTCTGAATAATAAAAATAATTATGAATAAATATTTACCAAATAGTCTCATTTAATTTAACAAACGTCATGATTTTACACAAAAGAAATTCCAATGGTTGAAAATATTCAGAATTAGTTTTACAAATGCATTTGGATGCACATAATTTCAAAGCCTTTTAGGTTAACAAAAAAGTGAAGTGTTGTTACATTCACGTACTTATTAACAGACTTGTGTACATAATTTGTTTTATTAACCCAAAATGTTTTCATTATAACAGTGACTTATTTACATATTTAAACGTTTTTTTTAAATTAATGCAAACGTTTGCATGACTTAATGGAAACAATTGACATGCTTACGACTTAAATCCACATCCGCGCCTGTAATCCAAATATTTTAAGAAATAAATTTTTCAATTTTATGCATTAAATTTACCATTTCCCGGAAGAAATTTACCATTTCCCGAAAGAAATATACTATTTCCCGGAAGGAATTTACCATTTCCCGGAAGAAGTTGGAAATTGTGTGGATTGACTTTCTTCTGCATAAAATTGAATATAGTTCAGATTTTCGAATTTTAGCTCATATTCTTCAATAAATTTCTTATTTCAGGAACATTTTGTCAATTAAAAAAAATATTTATTCAAAAAATATAAAGATTCACACATACAAATATGAATGGAAGAGTCCTATGGTGAATTCTAAATTTGTCGTCTCTGGATAGTAAGGCAAATTCTCATTAAAAAACATTTACGGGGAACGTATAACCATAGATTATGAATGAAAATGCAATATTATAGAATTATTAAATCAAACCTGATTTATATTTGTAAATATGGGCAAATAAACAAAATATGTACAAATTTATGGTTAAAACTGCTTAAATTTAAACTAATCGGCAGGGATCAATTGCATACATTTTCGCAAACAATATTTAGCAAAAACATTCTAAATTGTATAATGTATCATCTGTAACACAAAATAGTTTAAAGAATTTACGTGTTTTAATTTTAAATTTTGCAAATGAAGACCGATTCTTACAAAAACATTTAACTAAAAAATATATAACTGGTAATAAATTTTTGACAAAAATGAATTTCTCCGTTCATGTCACCGTGTAGTAGAAATGAATAGTTTGTTTAAGAAGAATAAATATTATTCCTGGAAATGTTTGCGAAATGAATATTAAAGTCTGGGAATTGTTTTTCTTGCGTAACCATAAACGTATGCGTTCAGTAATAATTAGGCCTGGGAAATCGCGAAAAACACGATAAAGTTAAAAATTCATAATAGAGTATTCCCAGCTGGGTAAATTGTATT
>JAQGAK010002942.1:0-17247 GCA_034696945.1 Lipothrix lubbocki
ACTGCGGAGTGGAGTTATTTTAACGCGGATTACGCTTTAACTCGGAGTACGTACACCCTAGTGGGACATACACTTTAATGTACCAAAAGCCACTTTGCGCTGAAGTCTAAAGATAATTTGAAATTGACAAAACACAAAATTGAGAACTCCACGCCTAAACATTTGTGGTACTTTTTGACTTTAGTATTTTTAGCGTTCCCGTGTTGGTACTTTAAGACACTGGCGCGTGATGCAGTTGATACTTTAAAAGATCCTTCGCCGACCAAAAATAGATAGGGTTATTAATTATTAATATCTATATCAGCGCTACAGTTGCGGGGTTACATTTCATGCGACTCAAAAGACGACACTGTTTGAGGAAATATTTTAGTGGGGTGGAGATATTTTTTCAGCAGGAGCTGTTTATGTCAAGTTCAGGCTGTTTTGCCAATGTGAAAATTTCTAATTCACTAGAAATCCCTTATGTCTATGTTATTGTCAAGTTCGTGCTGAAATCATCGCTTAATATTTTTTAGCCCTTTTATATTTTTTTATCATAAAATTTATAAAAATGTTAGCCGGAGATTCTTATTATTATTTGCAAAGAAGTGTAATGTGGTGGGAGTTTACTATATGAAAAGTGGCGAAGCAATCCAGTACCCCAATGAGGAAGTGTCCCCCTTAAACCTGCGAGAGCTCCCGTGTTTAAGGCGATGGGACATGAAAACAAATGGATGAAATTACATATTGTGCATAAGCACCCTCATCAACATCAAGGAGAAATGAAGGAGAAATGATTTCAAACGACTTATTTAAAACTGTTACGACATTCTAGATATCCATATGCGAAAAATGTCCGCAGGTTTTATTTCAACTCTCAAATACATTAGCTCTAATAACAATTCTTTTAAGTAATTAGACGGGAATAATGAGCCGTAAACAACAAAAGAGCGTTGCAACTAGTCTTCACTTTCACCTTTTTTCACCCTAACGATTGGGGTAACTATGTAATTGTGAAAGTATTTTCTTGTGTATAAGTGGTTTACAAGGGTAGATGTGGATAATCAATACGAAGATTCACAAGCTCATAACCGTAAAAGTTTGTAATAATAATTACTCATCTCCTGCTTCATAATAAATTAGTTAACTAAACAATAATACAATACTTTCCTGATTAAGTAACAAAACCCACTTGAAGGAAATTCGGAGGTCTTGCTCCTGCTTGCGCATAATATAAGCTTAGGTAATGTGTAGGAAATAATCACGCAAGATTACTTTAGATAAAGGTACAAACATTTATAGTTCACGACTTAAAGGATTTGTAGCACTTACTAAGCCTAGGACAGGTACAAGGTATCAACTTTGGCAAATGTATCTTAAATTTGTTATTTAAGTCATAAAATTCGTATTTAGTGTAATATACATACAAATGTGCACTTTGTATATGCTTTATACTGCATTTTCTCCGGAGTTTCAGGTTTTTTTCCTAACATGCTGTTCGTCAACGAGCATATTGAAACCAAGCGTCTTGGCTTGAAAGATCGTGTTGTTTCTAGTCTTCCACGAAGCCGTCGTAAATGAAAGAAATCAGTGCTATGACTGCAGCAACAGCAACGGCCAGGAAGTAAAACACTGAACTCCGTCCAAGTAGTCACAATCTCGTAGTTTTGACATACCGGAGTATCTTTTGAATACTTTCTAATCTCTTCTGGAGACTATTCATGCTCAAAATAGCTAGTTGCGCTTTGGTATCCAGCGGAAGTATAGCTAGTAGCCACCACGTCCAAGCCGGTCCCTCGGAAGATTCCATCCAATTTTCCTCTGGAGTTGGCATTGGACCAAAGTGATTATGTATTCTTTGGCGAAGTACTTGATTTATTGATTCCAGCCAGTCTTTTGCTTCAGAATATACTTGATTATGAACCTTTTGTAATTCTGCAATAACGGAAAATTTTGTAATAATTTAGTATCGAGTTGCATTGCATAATGGGATATCTGTATATATGATATAATGGAATATCTGTATATTGTCGGCGAAGGATCCCAAAGTACCAATTTCTATCCCTTTGACACAGAAATTGGTAGTTTTTGAAACTTCGCCGACGATATATAATATAATGGAATATCTATAAGTATATGTCTCATAGTCAGAAATATACTTACGAGGTTTGACCGACGCCACCACCGGTCGGTCTTGTAAGATTTCAATACAAGCGGTATTGTAACCATCCTTCTGTGATTTACTCAGGACTTTGAATCTTCGTCTTCCGACGGTGTCCACAACAGATCTTCCATCCGCGAAGTATTGCACATTCCTAATCTCAAGTAAAGTTCCATAATCAGCGTAGTTATTCTCCCCATCCTGAAGATAGCAACACATGCCGAATCGTCTGCCGCCAGATTCTATGCAGCGGCGGATCATGAGTCGGTATCGGGGTTCAAAAACATGTAAAGGACACGGTACAGTTGGGAAAGCCATTGTACATACGAAGATAGGAATTTCCGCCGTTGAACTTCGCCCTATAGATACAACTTCAGCAATTTCTTCTAAATGTTGCTGAACTCTTTCCGCGTATTCTTTAGGTAAAAATTGTGAAATAGCAATGTCTAGGAGTTGAGTGACTGCATGTCTTCGGTGAGCCAAATAATCTTCCAAGGATGTTTTGCAAAGAGGGCAAAATGGTGAATGATCTAAACTTCGTTCTAAGCAGCTTCTACAATAAGTATGTCCACACACGGTCGTTACAGGCTGATGTAACAATCTGTAGCATAATGTGCACTCTAAATCTCCAACAGATAACAATGTAGGGTCTACAGATCTTCCAATCTTATAAGATTTTGTTTCCACAGATTTTTTTGTTCGTGTGTCTATATCACCGTAAATTCTGTTTATTTCTTGCAACGATCTATCGAATAAGCGATGAATCCTAACAATCTGTGTATCATGACCAAACTGATGTGCGTTGACTTGAGAATTCTTCTTTATTTTATACTGTGAAGGTTTTTCTGAATTACAATTATGTTTCCTTAGGAGTTTACCCGACGATACTTCCCTAACGTCTAGATCTAAGTTGCTGGCTTCATCCTCACTTGAATCATAGATTTCCATGTCCTTGCGATTAGGCTTAAAATGATCCCTTTCATTGCGAGCAGTGTGTAGTTTCAAACTTGGGTAAGGTGCGTACTGATCGAAACTGAGGCGACGATACGTGGCACTGCCTAAACTCCCAGCTGCTTGCAAAAATATCTTGTGCAAAACTTTAACCATTTCATTTTTTACGGAACCAATACATCCTTCGTCTTGAGATTTTCCAGTTTTCACCAAGCAAAGACATAGAGACAGACTAATGAAGGCTTCTTCATATCTTCCCAATGAGACAAGTACCGAAGCTTTCCGGAAGTATCCTTTTGCCCAAAGAGGACAATTCTTAATGGCTGCATCGATGTCAGCCAACGCTTCCTCACTTCTCCCTAGAGTTAACAGCACATGAGACCGATTTCCCAGGGACAGGTGATCAGTGGGTACTGCAAGAGATAAAAAGTTGTTGTATAATTAGATAAGACCTTGCAAATTCCATAGCATAATGCAATAACATAATATCATTGCGTGCACAGTTTTGTGTGTTACATAAATCGCTTTCGTCGTAAGTCCCATGTAATTCATAATGATATCTCGTAAACATTTGGATATATTCCCTTTGATATTTTTGCGATGTCCAGTCGCCAATTTGTACCAATAGGTTTGTATATGTATGGATTAAGAGTTTTGGTAGTTAATGTGGCTTCGAAACAGGTTCGTAATCTTTATGTGCATAAAAACCTAGGTCAAACCGTCAGTATTGCAGAAGTTAGCATTGAAGCAAACGCATTTGAAATTAATACAGACAGACATATTGCATTTAAACGAACTTATTAAAATAAAAGGAAGGACAAAATGCTATACGCAAGCGTCCTTTGCTGTTTACTGGACTTATGAAACACTCGCAAATCTTTATACATATTTTATTATGGAGTCACGTTCAACGAACTCGCTAAAACTATCTTCTATACGATTCGTGTATAGCTTGTATACCTAGATGACCTACGCGTGTATTGACTATTCCTATTAAGTAAACGATGAGTACGTAACTCAAATAGTAATCGAGCCATATTTAAACCTTCGTGTGATTGTACTTAGTGGTATTTCCAGCTTATTATTGTACTATCATTATTTTAACTAAACAGATAATTGCAATGGACAAGACAAACGAATGAGACAACTAATTTATCCTGACCTCAAAAAACCTGATGTCACTATTTCTTTAAGCTTGAAGGCTGTGGAGATAAAGCAACTTTATTATGAAACAGGGTAAGTAAACTAGGGACATATTAAATTCTACTGTACGTAATACTACGTAAATAACATCCTTGTTTGGGCTGTCAGGTACATACTCTTGGGTTTTGCATTTGCACTGGATAGTTAGATACTACTTGTGATCAATAGCAATAATCACATACGATTGAGTTTATATAACACGACCTTTTGTCATTCCAAGAACACAAACTGTGACAATAAATATATGGCTTCCATAATACAAAAACATGTTTTTGACTCATTATTCATTTCAAGGATTTGATATTTTTAGGAAATATCAAGTTCATTGCCTTTTTCTTTTGAATTGAAATTAAATTTTAATAATTATAATTTAATTAAACATATGGCTGATAAAGTTAGGTGATAAAGTCATTCTATTTTAGGGACCCGATAATTAAGAACACGACAGATGTGAGATTTTCAATGATAACGAATCGACCATCATGTCAGTCAGCGAAAATTACATAAGCCACCGATGTCAACAATTTGAATAAAATACAAACTTGAATATCAGCTTTATATATCGTATTTAATTAAATAAACATTAGCCTAACATTCATTAGGTACTTTCCTACTGATTATAATACCTCCACCTTAGGAAGTAAAGCCTGAAAACTATATATTCCCATAAATACTTTACAAGCATTATAGAAAATATTAAGCGTTTTTACAGGCTATGTTATACAACCATACTGCTCATACAACATACGTATGTATGTGGTTGTAAATAGCACACACGGCAAGCCACAAATAAACGTTTCCAACATGTTTTAAAGTTTATATAAACATCGCAGAAGTTCCATACATGACAATAATTAACGCGCTAGCTGTCCCAATAACAAAAAGGATCGATATCAATTATAATGGCTTTTTGTTACATTATGTTATTGGTATAGTTTATGTCAGACTATACAAATATGGTACAATTTTCGTCATTTTACTCTTGATGTATCGAGGTTTATTTCCATCACAAGGGACTATAGTTACCCGTTGTACAAGAGCAATTTATTTATCCATTACTGCAAATTGCCGTTACTTTAGAACATGTACATTTGTATGGCGATAGATTACTATACTTACAAAAGATGTGTGCAAACAATGATATACGTTCTTGGAATTGTTCATATAATTTATGTACCTACTGTTATCTATCTGTATTGGAATGACGTAATTTCTTTTTTAACGTAACATTCCATGAATACCTTGAGGAAACTCTTCTTTACGCTCACGTATAATTTAATTAAATGAAGAAGGAAAATGAGCGATTGATGCGATGACAAAACTAAAAAATATTAACTAAAAATATTGCGAATCAAGAATTTCATCACATCAATCGCTCATTTTCCTTCTTCATGAATACCTATTGTAACATAAGGCATTTGTACACCGCAAATACCCATCTTATTGAAACATGTGGAGCTTAATCAAAATGGTTTGATTGATGAACTCAACGGAGTTCAATGCGAACCTAGCAACATGAAACTCTTAAAATTAGTTTTCGTAACAGGAAAAAGCAAACGCGCAGAAACAACGAATTCGTTGAATCTTCCGTAAGAAGAAACCGGCGGTACTTACATAATTGATATGAAATTGCCTTTTGCTGTGTACTTTGGCAATACACTAACTTTGGTACAGAGTTAGTTAGTTTCGTTAGGTTAACTTAGTTAACCTAACTGGTTACCTTAAAAGTATTATTTTCAAGAACATCGATGCTATGTTGTACACTATAACTCATTTCATAATACAGGAAGTTAAAATACATTCTGCTGTCATGAGATGTGCACACACACATAGATACATTAAGTTGTAGATACGTATAGGACATGAGCAAGTAACCAATCATGTTGCATTACTATACTCAAGGTATAGGGTATTTAAAGAGAAATATAACGCCAAATGTACGGATTTTCCAAAAAGAAATATTTCTAATTCAGATTCAGCTTTTAGCTAGCGTATTGTCGCTACATACTGGAGGTTTATGTATAGATATAGAAGTACATTGTTACGATATTTTAGTTAAGCTCTAGACCAGAGTAATAAATGATGATAGGGACAAACATGGGTGTACGTAGGTATGTATATTAAAATTTAAGCCTAAAGCAGTAACTAATTTGTAACAATTTGCTTCAAAATAATCTAAAAACCGAACGATGTGAAGTCAAAGATACCAATATATACAGTGCGTATACATACACAACAAATATATATAGATACTACTATCTAATGAGTGTGCATGTATGTTGCTCTATTTTTGCACCAAATGTTTGCTGTTATTATAATAATATTTTAAAAAGGCAAATTGCTCGTGGAGAGAGCTATGAACCATTCAGTTTCGATTCCGACCTTACCTAATTTACTAACATGTTTAAGTTAAACTTGTGATTGAAATAAACTTACTCAGTGCCAAGGCATGGGAATACTTGCTGAGTGATGTTTCTCCTTTGGTAGCCTCAAATAAATTATTTCCTTCATTTCGGTAAGTTGCTGCTTCGAGATCCTTTTGCCACCACTTTTCTATCAAAGCTCCTAAAAGTACATTTAATTTTGCACGGGAGATATCTAAACTTGTAAATGTATTTCGACATCTTTTGCAACTTTTCCCCACTGTTTCCTTCTGTAAGCACTTCTTACAATATGAGTGTCCACACATGGTTGTCACAGGGTCCAGAAGTACACCAAAGCAGATGGGACAACAGAGTACGTCCACATTTGATAAATATCCATTTTGCTTCAGAGTGGCAGATTGTTTCTGGTCCACAATATCACAAAAACTTTCGACAAAATTTCGCAATTCGTCCAGACGAACTGACCCTGACAGGACACGGTACAAATGTAATAGTATTTCAATTGCCACCTTAAAATTATTGCTTTTTAAGGCAACTGTAATGGAGTCCGGGCCTGGCATGACAGGCCCGACGTTATTTTCACAATCATTATTATTACTGTTATTATTATTGCTACTTCCCCCGGAACCAGGGCCCCCTGAGGTTTTTTGCCACGGATCCATTGTAAAATTGAATGTGTTTAACTGCACTAGTTTATCAGTCATTTTTCGCCAACCTCCAACTAAAATTATGTATGTACAACTTTTTAATCGTTGTCATCAATAAGCCTCAAAAATAGCCTTCAACACTTCCATGCAAGCAACACAATGCACCGCGAGCTGAATGAAGAGTGACTGGTAGCAGACAGGCGAGGGTCGTGAATCCAATGCGAAAAATTTTTGCACAAGTCACAAACCGACGCTCTTCTTAAGTCTTACATGTTGCCAACTGACGTTATGTTACACAACCGTGAATCCAGCGCTGTTGGTCACGTTGTGCCCTATATATAAATGCCTGTTCCCCGGATTCATCCGTACTTCTATATAAAGTATAAGCCTTTCACCGAACATACACAACCGAATTCGTGTATAACTTTGTACTCACGTGTGAAGCGTGTATACCTTAACTTCTGCATGGTTTACGTAATGGAATAATGGATAAAAGCACTACTGCTGGAATGTATATACTGTGCAGATTTTGAACTTGTTATTCACCAGGTTCATCTGTCTACTCTGATCTGCAGGTCTCCTCACATCCTCTCTCTCTCTCTCTGGCTCGCAAGACCAATCCAGTCAGCAGTGGAGTAGTGGCAGGTGTCCTATACAGTGATCATCAAGCAAGGAGTATATCCAACATTACGCTCACATACAGATACATACCACAAATGTTGGAGTTAGAGCCCCAACAAGTCTACTGTTTTCTATATATTCTTCACTTCTCTCTGGTCCTCCCACTCCCTCCGCCTATAAGGTTAGCAAGTGTTGTCGTCAGGCATTGACTGTAGTTCACGGGAATTGCACATCTCACTCTTCGGTTATGCGAGTTACATAACAACTCCTTACGTAAACGTTAAAATCGAAACGTATAAGCTCTGAAATATCACAAAATGTTAAGCTACTGAGGGCTTATCTGTTTCCGTTTAAGATAATTTTAGTAAAGCACATAAATGATACTGCTGAACTTTTATTATTATGTAAATGCTATACTGCTGGGCTATTATTACGTAAATGATACTCCTGTATTATTATTGTATAATAATTAATGTAAACACTACTACTCCACTCATTAAAAATAATATAATGGGACTTGTAAATGACAGTGGATATTGCAGTGCAGAAGATTTTAAGACCACTGGTCTGATTTACAATGTGCTTGATTTTGTTATTGCGTAAATTCTCTAAATTGTACTTTTGTATGTGAACTGCATTACGTGCTTTGTTATTATTAACTTCTTGCTATTTTGACGTTTGCATAAAGGATGTCATCCTTTTTGGATAGTCCTGCTGGTCCTGAGTTGTCATTGCCATTGTTTTGCATTATACTCAGCGATGGCCAGAAAATTGCAAGTTTGGCTTGTAATATGCTATTACGCTTTGGCGAAATTGGCACAATATTTTTGACTTATAGATCAACCTTGAGGTGCTTGGTAGCTCATAGGAAGTATAGGTTGATAGAATTTCGAATTGCGCAATTAGCTCTGTCGTATGTAGCATTCTCAAGCTTTTATGAACTTCGGCTTGCATAAATTTGAATGTATATACCTGTGATTGTTATTGGTTATCGGCTAGATATATTCATGTGATTCCGTGTCCGTCTTTGGCACTATTATTTATAGCATCTTGTCATTCATTTACTGGCCATTTTATAAAGGAAAGTTCCAAGAAGAGTTTGTTTTTGTTGTCAAATGCTGTTGTGTACATTTATACAAAAGTTATAGTGCGAAGGTGATATGTTGCGTAACTTGGGATTCAAGTAAAATACAGCTAGAAACTAGATTATTCAATATTTTCATTACTAGAATATGTTTGCTGGAGGTTTCGTAAAGCCTTCACATAGAGAATATTATGATGTGCAATTTAATGGAGTATCTTTGTTTAGCGTTGTTTTCGCACGGCCTATATACTTATTTAACTTACGTAGTTATACAACTTAAAAAAGACAAGGTTAAACTCTCCGTCTGTGTAGGTCACTTTCATTATATCATCATTATACATACACACATTTTATACTTGAGAATCATTTCATATGAATATGTCAAAAACATATAGGGATGTTGAAAATACGTCAGAGACAGCCTGGGTTTTTCTTCTATATGCAATGAAAACTGGAAACTTAATTAAAACTACGTGCCTGTACTAATATCCTGGGTCTGCTTGCAGATGAAATCATTATTGCTGAATAGGTTTGAATACAATTACATTGAAGTGGTCATATACATACGTGCAAAGCCTTGCGTGCTGCTACATGATAGCCCTACCTGTACAATCTCAATTTCTTTAGTATTGGTGCATTTAAGGTTCAACGCACGCTCTGGATATGTATACATACATACACGTGATATTCCTGTACTTTTATTTCTATTTAATTAATTTTATATTCTCAGTCATCATACAGATAAATTAAATTTGTGCTCCGTTTTTCCTTTCCTGTGATGGAATATGAATTGTGGGCGCATGCGAAATCTTTTTCTGGTATTTTATTGCTTGTCTTGATTAAAGTAATTGCTTCCCATCTAATTCAATGTTTTGCTCACATGCCTTGACTATATATTCTGTCTATACAAACAACGGATGGGAACTTACTTCAGGAAAAATTCAGTTTCCCATCATGTCCAATAGGAAACCACAATGTAAAAATGTGAACATACTGATTGCATTTACCATTAGAACATACCTAAGCAGAAAATTTTTAAAAACAATGTACACACAAAAGCTGGTAAAATAAATCCACCTACTCAGAGCTCTCTGCGATTGTGTGTTTAACAAGCCTTTAGGCCTAATTTTGGTCCTAACTGAAACGCAAAACACGGACGTATTGAGGTTTGCTTTGAAGGAAATAAATAGGCTTGTTTATTTTTACTGTACAAAAGCAATTTCACCTTTCAGTTTTGTTTCTCTCAAATTTATTATGTACTTGACGCACCTGCTATACTTAACTAATGCAATGCTAAGTGTATGCGGGAAAACCCAGGATAAATTTTAACAAGTTATCAATAAAAATAAAAAATAAAAATATTATCTAGAGATTAATTGGTTTATTTTAGTCCGAATTGTTTAAAATTGGTAGAAGTATAACCGTAGTACATATTCATATTACATTAGAGTAAATGAGATTTTCATCATAATATGATACTCTATTAGATGGTTTATAGGCAAATAACTATATAGCTTGTATTAAATATTGTATGATACATTTGGTTCAAAATAAAACCATTTTACAGCAAAATGAACGTCTTATGTATATGATAGAAATCCTTGTGAATCTGTGAATAAGAATATAACATGTTCGTTTAGGTACATAATAAAAAAAAACCAAATATAATATCTCATAATAATTTGTTTCCGTTAACCACAGTAAGTTTTATTATGTTTGCCTATGTATGTTTTTATTTGTTTTCATTCGACAAATATTTTTATGTATTATTTTATACCTTTGGTAATGTTGGTAAAAATGTATACGTAAATAACAACCCATATACTTAACAAGACTTCATGAACTTTTCGGTGCACTGTGAACTTTCACCGTTACAATTGGGACTTTAACTATTGCTATCTCCTAATTACTGTCACCTTTAATGTTGTGAATATACTCGACATTCTCTCTCTCTCAACTTCAACGTTGCCGTTTACTATGGATTTGACCACATAGCTAGTGTCATTATGCTACGAACGTGTACATGTCACATGTCAAGTTTAATCGAACTTCACGTGTGCTATATATTAGTCAACTAAACATATATAATGTAGAGGATAGCAATATTAACTATGTGTTGTTTACGAACTCAGCATACATAGCAATAGTTACTTTTCTTCAGCGGAGAACTTAAAACGCTCTACTTAACGCTATTCCGGTTCTGTAAAACGTGTTCTATATTGGGTGACTTAACTCTTGCGCTGTTTGGTTTATAACTTCATATCTCACTCAGTATGATAACGTAGAATGAAATTGCGACCAACTTGTATCATAAATTCATTCCAAGGTATTGTATTGGTAGTAACGACACCCTAAAATTCCTGTGCTTTACCATTTTATAACTCCAGTTTTTGCTCCAAATACAGATAGTTCACCGAGGTTTCAAAATGACGTGTTTAAAATAACTATTTATAACTCTAGGCAAAGTTGCATCTGAATTTGATAGCCGAACAAGTTAACCACATACAATGAGAATTAATATAAACATAGGTGCACATGATTATTATATAACGTGTCATTTTTTTTATCTTTATCTCATAAACGATAATGAATTAATGATGATGGACTTTTCACACGAGACTTTTTCCGATAAGAGTTTTGCTTACCTACCTTAACTTTCTTGGCAATTTTAACTCAGGTGCGTAATAGCCGTGATGACGTATTATTTTACCTTTAGTACTATTGTACTGTATGAAGTGTCTTCATGTAGTTTATGTAACTCAATACTTTAATAATCTAGTGCCCTATACTTTGACGAGTGGGCTGGTTCTCGTTTGCTCAGTTCAGTAAAGGAAAATATGGCATACTGTATAATATCAAGTAATTAAATAATTATTGTTATATAAAGTACTGGATTTATTGATGTACATTACAATCCACATATACATACGTATACTCGTTTAATATTTTAGAACCTTAATTTCCATAAGTCACGTTTTTTGCTCCGTGACGTAAACAAACGGTCACGTAACTATGAAAGTGTTGTTTTACGGAAGTAGTATTTAATGTTAGCATGAATTTGCTTTAAATTTAGCCTTTAAAGTTTAATGTCATTGTCTTACCTATAAAGTTACTTTCCAGCTTAAAATATTTTTGTGGACTGATATTGGTTTTTAGCACAAATAAATCAATGAGCATATCTTCAGGGATAAACAATAAACAGCCCACATTATTTCCCAGTAAATTACCTATTTACCTTATATAAAGCACTTAGTTATACCTTATGCCCAGAATGCCGAATATACTGGGCTTATATAAAATACAATACGACACGAAGATGTCCCTAATAGATAAATTCAAATTGTTGAGTTGGTTAGGTAGGTTGGGTTAATCAACTGCCGAGTGGAATCTATTTACGTGACTTGCATATTTTTTAACATCATTGAGATACGTTGACGTCATTCATGTAATAAAAGATTAAAGCCCATCGTCGCGTATCGACGATAAAATCATGAGTATAGTTATTCTGCTTTTGTAAAGCATTGGCAAATACATACTACGACTGGGAAAAACGTTATACAATTCAAAAAAATTATTTACACTCTGTAATTATAATCAAAAAATTAATCATGGACGAGTGATGCGACAAAAATATGGATTTATGTAATATTTCAATTTGTTTTGCGACAAAAATAACGGAAAACTCGAACCTTGGTAGACTCGACTTTTGCCGTTATCTCGACTCTTCATTATATGGTGTGGCTGTAAAATATAAACTAAATTTCATGGTGTAATGGGGACCTGCTCTCCTAAAAAAAATAAGACGAAAATTCCAATCAATTCAACTTCAAAAGTTATTCTTGCTCTACAGAGAAACAACACCAAAGAAACCTATCATCAAGATACAATGTAATTCAATGTATGCCGCCTGAAATCGTTTTGGATTGATACCAACAAAGTTATTTTTTAAATTAAGTACATAACAAAAAATAATAGAAAAAAGAATATTTGTATCTAAAAAGCTGACTGGACGCCGTCGAAGCGTTTAAGATGCAATTTGTTGGATGTCGGAGTACCTTTTTGTTAGTAAAGTACTATTTATGTGTAGCAAGTGGTAAAACAAGTACTACAAACATAGATTATTGTCATGTATTTTTTATTTAGAATTGCTTATTATTGTTGAATTTTACGAGGGTCTGCTGAATACTGTTGCATAACATTTACGTTTCAAGTTTTTGTGATAGTAGTCTGTAAATTAACTTTTTTTGGTATTATTTATATTCATGATGTCTCGAGCTCCTCAAGTTGAATAACTCATTGCAGCCCACAGCATCTGTATATTGAATGCACTCCCTATTTAACCATCTGCACAAGAAAGGTAATCATACAGCATATCCTTGATTTAAGCTCATACACACACCCTTGTTGTGTCAGAGTATTTTTCTCAATATATTTCGATTATCATGACAGAGTGCTACATTTACATATCGTCAAAGCTACTCATCGAAGGTTATCCATAGCCAGCTTCAGTCTTTTTCGTAGCTGTTTTCATCACGTTTCCTCAAGTGTTAGGTTTGACTGAAAGAGTTTTATCCCTATACTACTGATAACCCTTTCGTTTTTAAAATACAATAATATATATGTGTGAGTTAAGCAACAGCATATTTACACACAGTGTTATAGCAAGTCCCCATATGAATTTACAGTTACCACTTACAAAAGTGCTCTTTAGTTGGCTGAGTGCACTATGCATTTATATTAACTGTTCGTATTTTTAACACAACATGTGACATACGACTTACGTAAGCTAAACTTGACTCTTATGTAACGTGATGTAGGAGTAATTTAGTTCGTATTAACTTATTTAAGAGTTGAACGGCCTAAGGCAGGAGATCGCTTTATAATTTTTTGTTGGTGCTAATTTAATATCGGATTCCCAACAGGATCGCATGAAAGCAAACGAAAATGAAAATCGGCAAAAGCCCTTGAATGTAAATATCCATGTATTTATGCATGCATACATATATACATGTGATTTGTTGAAAGTAAATAGCCCTCTCAATTTAGGTCACATTATTTACGTGGTACCTATGGGTATATTGCATATTTGTCGTATAGGCCAAATTTCTCATCGTCGTTGTTCGATAAGAAATATTTGAGTATTCGTATGTATATAGATAATTATCTGTAAAACAAACAATGTGTTGAAAGACAGACATATAGTTTCACAGAAGGTTCCAGGCTACTCTAAAGCTAAACTTTTATTAAACAGCATAAATCAAATATATTTTTGATGTCATCTACCTAGTAATCTTAAGTATGACCGAGTCGAAGCCGCATCTATTAAAATCCTTGAAGGAAAATATCGCAGCTTACATAGTAAAAGTAACTTGTCGCTGAGTTAATTCAACAAATCCGACTACACGTACTAATGCTTGATGTAGTATGCCTTAAAAGTTTGTGTAATCACTAATTAAGTTTAAAAACTTTAACTAACTTGAATACACTTTGAATGTACACCAGTATAACATGTATATAATAAATGGAGCTGACTAGCGTAGTAATTAGCTAATAGAAATTAAAGAAATGACGGCAAGCAAAGCTTTTAATTCGAATAATTAATTATATAGAGCCTGTAATTAAATTCTGTGGCTTAAATGATGGGAATAAAAAGCACACATACACTCTGTTCTCACGAATTGTATAAAAATAATTATACAGATATTATATAGGTACTTATATACAGACTTATATAAATAATAAAAACAATTTATTCAGTAGGTATACATGTATACCTTATGTAAGGAGTCACGATTGGGGAAAACGTGAGTTCCGAGCTCAAGTCACATTTAACAGTACGCCCATGTATCGGCACGCAAATCTTTGCTTTTGTATACTTCCATTTTATTACGACTGTCTTTCGTAAATACTTCATACAGTACATCCATAGGAATAAACTGTCTTTCGCCAATACCATGAAAGTACTTTGGTGATTGGTGGCGGCTAACTTTATTATTCCTGAGGCTTGAAAGATAATACGTTATGTAGATGATTTACTCCGGCACATGTACGACAACGGCAGACCTTATTCAACAGTCACGTGGAAATTTCTTTGTATTTATGGATGTTTGCAACGTGCGGGCTCTGAAATTATTCATGAACTTTCCTGTTACCTCACTCTGTTCATAGCGTTGAGATGTACGTTGGGTAACGTTGAGTGAATGTAGATGTGTATGAGAAGTACGAACGTTAGTATGGTATCGTATCGGGTACAACTTATTCGATTTTATGTAACATTACTAACGGCAGCAGCTATACACAATTGTATGTTACCTTTCGAGAATTATAGACTAATTGAGGTGTACGTAACTACAGCTAATGTTACCTAACATCTTTTTTTATATATGATTTTTTTATATATTAGTTATGAAAGCAACCCCGTTTGAAACTTCCAAGCGGGTAATGTCTGAGGAATATAGGTGAAAGGTGGGATAGGTTCTTGAGAATGATCTCTCAAGGCTTCCATATTAATAATCCGATGTGAATGCTGTAATTTCCAGATGAGGTAAATCTTGTTTTCGTTGCCACACAGAAATGTATCTCTACAAATTAGGGTAATTTGTTCAGGCAGGTTCACAAATGAGAGGTAACCACGCAACCAAGATACACTATAGGAATATGTATCGCTACAAGATCAATGCGAATTAAATAATAATAAAGCAACTATTTTTGCAACTATTTATATTTTACTTAATAATGATCTGATACTTTCCCAATATTCCTGTGGGCTGGAGAATATTATTTTACATTTAATGTATGATGCAGTAAGAACTGAAGGTTATCAACTCGAGCTACTCATGATGTCTACATTAAAACTAAGTACTTATTTATTAAATTCATTTATGAAAAATAAAGCTGGAAATTCCTTGTACTTCAATTAGTAAATTACTTTTCAAACCTGCAATACCAAATGTGTTTGCATGATAATAGAATATAAAATCATTATTCAAAAAAAATATTATTGTCAAGTAGTGTAAATTATGGCAGTTACAACATGCTTTCTTGCACTTAGCTGCAAGATTATATTATTTATGTTTTGATGTAGAAGGAAGCAATGAAAGGTCGAAAAATGTTGCATTCATGCAATCACATAAGCCTTTTATTATGCGCATCCAAACTACGCATTTAACCAGTCACACTTGATGGTCAAAAATACTAGCCTAAACTGTTTTTTAAAGCGTAAATCATGTAAGCTATTTTATTTTAATTCAGAAGTATTCAAACATTGACAACAACAGTTTGCACTGTTGCTTGGCGCTCGTTACATAAGGGATGAACAACGCTTATGCAGCTGTGAGTCATCCATGTTTTCGAATTTATTTCCAACTGGTAAGTATGTAGTATGTACATCATTGAAAGTACAATGTGTGATACATTCAGTCTGATATTTGCACGGTGCAAAATACTTTGGGGATAAAAAGAAGACTTGCCAATTGACATATGTACTATACGTGCTCCAGCCTCGGATACTTGCTAATTCAAATCAGCATGAATAAAAGCTCTGACTACGTTACGAAACAACCCCCTCGTCGTCGGTGGAACTTGTTTTTTGGAACCTAAGCTCATATATAGAAAAACAAACATGTTTTAAAACGAAAATTCAATGTATTTATCTATTTCCAGTCACCCTGCAATAAGGTTGAACGACTGTTATGAAACAGCTATTTGATATAACACTCACGTTGTTGGATATTAGGTTTGATGCTTATTGGGACTTCCTCCAGTCACGAGAGTTTCGGCCCTATGTATCTGTACGTTATATGAGCACTATTAAGTCGTCTGCCGGTTGGATTGTGGTATAGAACATACATTTTTTATAATGTTAGTATACTACCGAAGCTAGCTATTTTTTGCGCGTATGTTTTGCTGTGCTGAATTGTTTCGTAATGCTTGTTATTTTCTACGTCAATAAGCTTAAATGGACGTAGAATTATGCTAGAAAAGTGGTATCCGTATGCAACATATTATTATCCTATTGTAATTTAAGTTGTTATTCAAAGGATGCATATACGTTCCAGAGAAAATGTTTCCCTAACTAAAACCATGAAATAAATTGTATAATACATTAAATAAATCTAAATTGTGAAATATCAGGTTATGCAATCAGCTATATAAAACGAAGAAAATCGAGAAACGAGTACGTCCGTCCGTCCGGTCGGCCTCGGTATTTCATTGGTT
>JAQGAK010002943.1:0-17246 GCA_034696945.1 Lipothrix lubbocki
ATTTTATTATTTATTTTATTATTTATTTTATTATTTATTTTATTATTTATTTTATTATTTATTTTATTATTTATTTAGTATTTATTTTATTATTTATTTTATTTTTATTTATTTTATTATTTATTTCATTGGTTATGCGTGGAAATAAAACCCAATTACATAATCGTTAATGACAGCAACGCTCAGACACTTCTAACGCCCTCATGCATACCTTCGTCATTCTTGGAATTACATCAATCGGATTTGAAATGTTTGGTGGATCAGGATGAACTTCAAATAGACGAATTAATTTTATTTAACGCGGTTTTGAGGTAAAGTTTGAGGAATAAATATGGCAATGCTGCATATTATTAAGCAAATTAAAAGCAAATAATATATATTTATGTAAATTCTAAATTTATTTTACACAGATGGGCTTGTGAAAACTGCGCATCAAACAACCTTCCAGTCACCGGAGATTCTCTTCGAAGAATCCTGAAAGATGCAATATATTCTATTCGATTCCCGCTCATGCCCACGCACGTTTTCGCAAAGCTTGTCATTCCAAAAGGAATTCTTTCCCCTGAGGAGATTTCAAAAATCTTCCGTCGCATGTACTTGCCCCCGCAATTTGACAGTGATTTTAACTGCAATAATAGCGATGATACCGGAGAAGACGAAAATCATCAAGAAGACCATGCGAAAAAGTCGGGAATGAGACTAAAAAATCTGCAATTTAATTCCAAACCTAGGATAAAGCCGGGGCCGCTTTTTACAGTTACTCGATTTGATTCGATTGGACCGGAAGAACGGGAATTCAGTGACCGATTTTATTCGTTCAGGTTTTATTATTTTTCCAAAATTTAAATAATCTTGCCAGTTAAAATATTGAATTCGTTATTAAATGTTTGATTTCATTACTTTCCAGGATTTCTTGCAATAAAGCCATTGCACTCGTGGGATTCGGTTTCTACGGCCCTGGACAATTCTCTCAAAAAACGATGCTGGAAAGGGACAAGATTCAACTGGATATTCAAGTTAATTTACGGAAATTCGATGGATCGCTCTACACTTTTGCTTCCGCACATTCTAACATTGTCATGTATCGAGGAGATCACAATTTTTCATTTAAAATTCCTGTCAACTTCGATTATCCAGTTACTGTTCAGCCGAACGTTTGGTACCATGTGCAGTATAGAATTATGGTACAGTTTTTATTTATTATTTACTATTTTGTATTATTATTTATTATTTACTATTTTGCATTAATATTTATTATTTACTATTTTGTATTATTATTTATTATTTACTATTTTGCAATAATATTTATTATTTACTATTTTGTATTATTATTTATTATTTTGTATTATTATTTATTATTTACTATTTTGCATTAATATTTATTATTTACTATTCGTAATGAATAATATTTTAATTTTATAACTTCCTGCCATAAACATTGCCAGAGAACATTAAATTGATAATTCAAACCTAATAATTCAAACTTGATCATTGATCATGTTTAGAAGAGGAACAAAGATAATGAAATAATAATTAATAAAGAGGAAGATTTTTTGTTATACTTTTTGTATCAAATTATATAAAATTATGAGATTCTAAAAGTAACAGAAATAATTATAATTAATAAAATAATTAATTATAATAAATAAACAGAAATATAAAATACATTAATAAAATATTACAAGACAAAATATGAGCTGATTTAACTGAAAATGAACAACTAATAATTAAATTTTTAATCAAATAAAATAATAATAATTATTAACACATAATATTGATTCTGAATTTAACTGACATGTTAAATTAATAACAGAAATATTTTCAACTTTTAAGTTAAAATTAATTTTTAATTTGTTCAGGCGTGGGTTTGATTGCGAAATTAAATTTTTTGGTTTAATTAAATTTCCGCAACTGGTCCGGGTATAATTTTAGAATTAGGTTACGAATACATATTGCTCTGATTGAATTATAAATATACCGTTAGATATGTATACCATATGTAATGAATCGTGCTGAATATGAAACGAAAAATTTTTAATTAAATTAAACTTGAATAATTATCCTTACAATAATGGATAAGTTTCCAAAAGCCCGGATCGTAGCCATTACGATAACCCATCTTGCATTTGTGAACAGACTATGCGGAGATGAAGATAACCCACTTTGTACGTCAAGCACTGATGACGTATTAAAAATCAGTATTATAAATTAGTCCCAAAAAAACTGTTGTTAATTTTGTAACTGATCATAGTAACATCTTTTTCCATTTTGCTACATTTATTATAGATTTTAATTTACCGTCAATGTTTGTTCGAAATCAACTCAACTTGTTGCATTTTTTGGCTTCAAATTTCACAAATCGTCTTTTTTCTTGTGCAAATTTTGCATTTTGGCAAACACGTTAGAATAAAAGTTTGAATGAGTATGTTTGATATTGTTTTAAATTGCATGCCAAATAATGTCGATATGTAAGTATAATAACTAAGCCTGTCAAAACGCGAAAAATGCGAATACTGAAAAAGTAAACGCTACACTATTGACAGCTATATAAAATGTTATATTGGCGGTGTGTACATCTCAAAAACAAAAAAAAATTGCGAATTTCGCAAAAATCAAGAAAAAATGCGATTTTTCAAAATAAAACGAAAAAATGCGATTTTTATTTTAAACTGCACAAAAATGCGATTTTTTATTCCAAGTAAAAAAATGGGATTTTAGTGAAACAACAATTATAAGTACAAATGTAAAAAATGTTCTGCAAGATATCCATACTCAAGTAAACATCATTTACAAAATTTGTTTACAAATAATTATTTCTACCTCTTCAATCAATCTTCCATTAAAAAATATATTTTTCTAAAATCCGCAATTCTGCATGTAGAAAAGACGTTTTTGTTAATCAATACGTTAATCAAAAGCTACTTCGATTCCAAGAACAGATTTTGCATTAACAATGTTCTCCTAATCATTGTTAGGAATGCAATGTACATAGAGGTTCTTTAGGTCAATTTTTTTCTAAATTTAATAAGTGGATATGTGATCTGCTGCAATGGGAAACAATTTTATTAGATCCAATCTAAGACTTTTGTATCACCCGTTATTTTAATAAGATTAATTCCTTCGAATCAAAAATTACTCTGCATCTCACTTCTTCCTGCATTTTTATTTCATTTTTCAATTTTTAAGGCATTTAATTTAAAGTTTGTTTTTGTAACAGCTTAAAGACGTTTACCATGTCTGAAAACCCCTCTCCTTCTCTTTAATTTTTATTTTCATATAATAAATCATATACATTTTTATTTAACAATTTTTACTTACTATAGTTATTTAATTCTTATATAATGGACAATGGATATAAATACAATGGACACTATCCAATATTATTATTTATACAATAATAATTTGTTTTATAATTATTTCTTCTATAGACTAACATTATCAATATCTTACACTTTCTCCTTATAACTTCATTTTGTCTTATTTATCAAATTCCTTCTTCATTATTTCCTTATTAATTATTTACTCAACATAAATTTATCCACCGCTTATAACAGCTTTATAAATTGAACAATAAATTAGCCATTCATATAATTACTATTTCTTTAATTTCTTTAACAATTTCTAATTTCCTCAAATCAACACGACCTTTTCCTTCTGCTAGACCATATCATTTTAATAACTAAGATTCTATCTTTCTTTTTTAGTAATTAATTGTTTCGTTCAAGATTTATTATTGATTTATTGATTTTAGATAATTTTAGTTTCAAAAAAAATATTTCTATTTGTTTACTATTTTCAAATACTTTACTGTAATAAATTCTACCTTTAATTAGAAATCGGACTTTTTGGAAAAAATTCCTGCTTTTTTCGCATACTATTGAATGCCGAATGACATTCCTCACTTTAATTTTTCTTCATGATGTGGCCATATGTATTCGCAAGAACATCACTCATCAAATTTATAACCCTTCACCCACACATCTTCTAATTACATTGAGGGTTTTCGCCCCTTAGGAGACTGCATTGCAATTAAAATACCTTGATCACATTCTTTAAAAATGTACACGAGAGATTACCGTGTAATAACACTTAAATATCTCCGCTGTTGCTGTTGCTCAAAAATTATCAGCGCCAGTTACAAAACATCCTGCAATAATTTTTGCAGTAGTAAACAAACTTTCCTACGCTTCTTGTATCGAAGAGGTGTTCATTGTTCGATTTTTAATTAATGTATCATAGTAGATTTTTTAGTTTTGATGATCTTGCATTTGGATCTACTAATATGATTACGTTTTTCCTTTAAGTACCTACTTAGATTCAGTATTTCTTCCAAGTCTTAATCTTATGCTCGAGGTGGTATATAAGTATATATGATGTACAGTGCGAGCTTAGTTTTCTGTATTTTAATATACATGTAGTAGTTCGTTATTGATTTCCTATACCTGTTTTAACTACAATAGATATTTTAGAAAAATCTAAATTAAAAAAAAAACTAGCAAATAAGTGCAGTTAAATTCATAGGGTAGTTAGGCTTTGTGAAACTTAACTTGGTTTAGATAATTGCGTTAAACCTTGGGAGCATTTTTTGTGCCTACACGTACAACTTATTTTCGTATGTTAGACTTTATTGATATTAGTTCGTTGGCTTACTATAAAGGAGGTGCAGCAGTTTTACATTTGAACTCACAATAATATTGAAAAATCTTTATTACGTGCCATCCCAAATATTAGTAACCTTACATACTAGATACTATACAGCGCTACACACAATTGCAACAGCATAAGGGGACTTGTGCAGTATACTGCAATAACAATTAGTAATCTGGATCATGATCTAAGACCAAATATACATGTACCGTAATTGTATATATAATTTTTTGCGGAGCTAGAAAGCTAGTTATGATTCCTTTGATTAATAAAGTTGACTATATTTATATTTACAAATTCATATTGAACATTACATTTCCTTATTTAGACCTGCTATAATCATTTACAACTTTTTTATAGTTAGGTATTTACATAAGACCATATCAGTTGTTCTCTCTTTACGCATTTCCTTTGTCATATGATTACGAGATAACATTTGTTTCGCCACATTGCGAATAATCCACAACTTTCTACATACAATAAACTATTAACATCTAAGTTATAGTTAATACATGATTAAATTCTTCGTATTTTTCAACCTTATTCTTTTCTATAAATATTTTGTTCCCACATATAATAAAATGTACCTAATCGTTTTTAATTATAAATAAGATTTGCATGTGCATATTACATTTCCTTATTAGAACCTTATTCTAGTGTGCACAAAATAATAGCATAATACAAATAACGTTTACACCAGGTTGGCTCATCATAGTAATATTGTATATTTTGATTGGCCGTCGTTAGTATATTTTACTTTAAACTCACCATTCTCTGCATTAAAATGCGCATACATACGATTAAACATGTGCTTCTCTTGCTGAATCTGAAAACCGTTAGCCGATAAATCAGGAACGTAGCACACTTTTATAGTCAAAGATTCACAAAAAGGTATAGTAGAAACGACTTCACCGGTAAGGTCAAGTTTGGCTTCTAAAAAGCGGTATGGGCTAGTCTCACCCTGAAGTTGAAATGTACATGTTGAATTTGGAAATTCTGTTTTAATTTGGTCAACGAGTTCATTCAGGGGCTCTTCAAATGATTTATTATATTTGCTATTAAATGACTTTGTTTTTATAATTAAATTATCGTTAGTGCCTAATCCACCTCGTCTCTCACTGAATATGTGGCCCGCCACCAAACCACCACCTAAATTTACTTGTTCTCTACCATGGTCAGTGAAACAAAATACATGTTTAGGTTTTGCTATATATTCATTAATACGTGATTCTTGCAAACATTTCCGAACCTGGGAACTTTGCCATGGTTTTGTACCACTGCCGCCTTCGAGTTCAAACGTTCCTTGAATTTTTGATAAAAGCTGGTAATTGCTTCTACCTATACATTTAGTCGTTCGCGTTGCTTTTAATATATTAACCCCTCTCGTTAAATGTTTGGCATTGCGTTTTGAATTTCTGACTCTGCTGTATGTATCCAAGCAATTTCGTAGGAGCGTATAATTATCAAATCCCTTTAATTCATTCTGAATAGTTTCAGCCGGTTGTTTACATAAATATTCAAGAATTTGATGAACGCAGTTAAATGGTTCCGCTTCATTTTTTCTATAAAACTGGGAAACTTGAGCCATAACCATGTCAGTTTTATAATAACTACACGAAAACTCTTCTGTATATTTTTTCAACGCCCTTTTTTCATTTTGATAATCTTGACATGTGTTGAAACTTTGGTTTTTGTTAATACTTATTTTTATATTCATATGATTTTTTTTGGAGAACATCGTTATCATGTGTGCACACAGAAACTCGTTCATTAACGAAAAAGGGAGATATCTTAGCTTAACTACTAAACAAATGATATCCATAGGTAATACCTGCCCGTTACATGTAGCAAGTAATAGAACTTGGACTGCTCCAATAGAAGGGAATATATTTAGTTCTAAGCCGTCTTGCAAAATACGTAGTACAGATAATGTTAATTTACACCTCTGGGACAAATACTTTTTAAGTGTAAAAAAATTTAAAACTTTTTTTAAGAAGTCTTCGTCCTCACGATTATATTTTAAACAAAATTTATTTTGCAAATTGAATGCACTCTTTTGTATTTTAGTGTAACCTAAAATTTTTTGTGGGAGTTCTTGATTTTTGCTGGCTTTCAGCAGTAGTTCACAAAAACATATTGACGACTCTTCAGCGCGATACATGCATTTTACCAGTTTTTTCAAATCTTTATCCGGTATATCTTTTTTTGTGTTTATGCATTCTGTCAACCTTTTAATATCTAAACAGTTTCGCGAACACAAAAGATGAACTTCGTTATAAAACGATTCAGTTATTATACGAACTGCAAAGGTTTCTTCAAAGTAAATACGTGTTGGTTTTATACGTTCAAAATGATTTGCACGTTCCTCCAAAACCATGTCTTCAGTAAAAACTTCGTCATAATCTTTTCCAGGTTTCATTTTGCAAAACATGAGCTCATGCAAGTAGTAGCAGTATTCCTAAAATTGTTTTAACAAAGGACTAAATTGTGTTTAAAATTACTAATTATGTAATGATTTATGAATAAAAGGAAAAAACCTGATACAAAGCAAACGCACGTTTTGCTGGAAGACGCTTCTTATATATCTTCTTCATACAATCGGTTGTAGCTAGTTTTAGTAATGTCTTGTCTTCAAAAAATACCCTGCCAACAAATTCGTTTTAGGTGCAAGTTTTTTAACAATCATCTCGGTCTACGTCCTGCTGGGTCGAACGCACGTGCAAATTGATCTAATTAAGGTAAGCAATTTTCACAATTAATCATCAACACTATAAGCTTTGCTCTATATACTTTTAATTTTAAATAAGCCAAAATACAAAATAGTGCCACAACACCTTGAAAAATATTTTAGCAAGAGCACAATCACAAATTATGTATTCCTGACATTAAGTACCATTCGAAAACAAGCACTACAACCGCCTAACCTATTATACCGTTTAAACAAAATTAATCGTCTGCCACTACGCGTAAAACGCCAAATACCTAATAATAGTTTCGCTGTCATTGTGTCTCCTCCGTGTATTATCTTTAAAATTAATCCGTACTCTTTCTTAGACTTTCGTCAATGTGATGATAAGCGTTCATTTTTACAATATGATACTAATATTACCGTATTATTACTTTTACGCTTAAGCACCTTGTCTTTTTCTCGTTGTAAAACTAACGTTGTTATCTATATATTGTTATATTTTATGGTTATTGTGGCTGTATGGTTGGCTGTTTGAATACTTTTATTGTTAGGGTTATAATACTGCACGCTTAATGTACAAATTAGTACTTGTTACGTGACTTCCAAGTTATGTAATGCAACTCAGGTAGGGACAAATATGTTTATGGAGAAAGCTAATATAAACTATTTGCCCCCAAATACAGAGAAGGTTTAGGAATCAAAGACCCAAAAATAGAAGAAGTTATATTTCGTTCACGATTTCTAGAAAAAGTGTTAAATTGCAAAGTGACAATCACTTTTTAGCAAGTGCAGTTTGATGCGTGAAAAGTATTACTTTCGGCAACAAATAACAATCCAATTTATTCTACTCAAAATTAGGTCTTTTGGTAACCTTTATTAGAATTCGCATTCACATTGGTCCAGACAAACAAACATCGTAAATCCAAATAACCAACACACTTTTTATTACAAAATTTAACGGTGATTTCCCTAATACCATAGGTATTAGCAACTTACAAGAACTCCTACGCAAAGGAATACCTCAACATATAACTTTAGTCAAAGCAAGTAAAACTTGTAAAATAGCCAACCAAGCTATGTCACCAATGGCAGAAGATGATTTTCCGAAGCAGTATACATTGAAATTTACAACCCTTGTCATAAAACATTGTCAAAAATGACAATTTGTAGATAGTACAGACTAAACTAATGTTAACAAATAATGAGAGATTTGCAACGTAGAAGCTTAGGCACGGAAACACATTTAGACCTGTTATTTTCAAAGCCGTAGGACTAGTTCAATCCAATAGCTGTCCTTTTTTTGACTGCAAAAAAGCAACAGCTACACACTTCATCTATTGTCAATACATTGAAAAATGTGGAAATGGTTAGCAAGTGTGCTTTCCAACTATTAGGATTTCAATTAAAAGTGCAGAATCCATGGACTAAAAAAGGGTAGATGTCTGAAATACTTTATTTATGCTGCACATGCTACAGCGGCTTGACATTATTTACTGCAGTTTAAATGAAATCCTAATGAATTACACACCACTACAAAAATTTAAAAAAAAGTTATTTAAAATGTTATTAGTTAGATTTCATTAAAAAGTGAAAACATCTTGGACATTACTAAGATCCTAGTGCGCTTAACGCGCTTTCGACCTGCTTGTCGGCGATTTCGAAAGATTTTGAACTGGCTTACAATTGAAAATGTGTACGAGACGACGATTAATTGAAAAAAACAAAGTTGAGACACGCATCTGAAATCAATACAGTGGCTGACGTTCTGTAAATGTTCTGTAAAGTGCTATTTTCCAAACAGGGAGCACCACGGCGTGTGCCCAAATGATTTAAAACTTTTAGTTTTGTTCGTGAAGCCATGATAGACGATGAAAATGTCTTGCGTTTATTATAATTCATTGATAACATTAAATCCTAAAAATCAAGCTAAGTAACATTCAATGTCTAAATAAAATATATAAAATATCGGCTATATAAAACGAGGGAAATCAGAAACGGCGTACGTCCAACCATCCGGTCTTCATTAGGTATTTTATTACTAAAATAATTTTTTTTTGAACGTTGAGCTTTTTTGAAGATGATTTATTTAAACTTTTATTAAAAAATCAATCAACAAACTGTAATGCATTCAACACAGTCTGTGTGTCGTAGCAATGAGCAACTGAATATGTATAAGCATGAGCTTAGTAATGCAATGTTAAAGAAAAGTGCTTTACCAATCATCAGTATTTCAAATAAATGCGACGCAAAATGAAATGTTATTGCAATGTAATTAATTAAAAGGACTTTATTTTTTTATTTATTATACACCGAGCGACGTTTCGGAATAACTTCCTTCTTTAAGCTCAAAATTATAATAATCGTCAGTATTGTAATTTAAAACATGAAGTACAACGATCGTCCATGCTAAATAATTTATTGGATTTTTTCCAACGACGGATTTCAGATTAAATGATCCAGCAATGATAGTAAATGGTAGGTCAGCTCTTGGTTGTTGCTGGTTACCGAGATACGGGCATTTAAATGCCCGGCGATTGCTTATTCGGTCTTTTGTGCTAAACACGTGCTAAATGATATAATAAATTTTTTCCAACAACGATTTTCGGATAAAATGGTCTAGCAACGATAGGAAATGTAAAGTCAACCCTTAGTTGTTGCTGGTTACCGAGATACGGGCATTTAAATGCCTGGCGATTGCTCATTCAGTCTTTAGTGCCAAACACATGGTAAATACACTGGAAACTTGCTATGAGAGAACGCTATAAATCACCAAAATCTGCCTATATGGAAATTCTTTTATAAAGGGAGCTCGTATACATATAACTATGTATGACATGCGAGCCTCAAGGATCTCTTATAGAAAGAATTCTCTTATATGAAGGTCTCTTATAGCGAGGTTTCAATGTAACTTAATAAATTTGTTCCAACGACGGAATTCAAAAAACATAGCCTAGCAATGATAGAAAACGGGAGGTCAGCCCTTGGTTTTTGCTGGTTACCGAGATACAGACATTTAAATGCCCGGCGATTGCTCATTCGGTCTTTTGTGCCAAACACATGCTAAATAATATATTAGATTTTTTCCAAAAACGAATTTCGGATAAAATGGTCTAGCAACGATAGTAAATGGAAGGTCAGCCCTTGGTTGTTGCTGGTTACCGGGATACGGGCATTTAAATGCCCGGCGATCGCTCATTCAGTCTTCTGTGCTAAGCACATGCTAAATGATATAATAAATTCTATCCAAAGACGGATTTCGACAAAAATGGTCTAGCAATGATAGTAAATGGGAAATCAGCCCTTGGTTTATGCTGGTCGCCGGGATACGGCCATTTAAAAGCCCGGCGATTGCTCATTCAGCCTTTATGCCAAACACATGCTAAATACACTGGAACCTTGCTATAAGAGAACGCTATAAATCACCAAAATCTGCCTATTATTCAGAAATTCTCTTATGAAGAGAGCTCGTATACATATAACTATGTATGACATGCAAGCCCCATAGATCTCTTATAGAAAAAACTTTCTTATATTAAGGCCTTTTATAGCGAGGTTCCACTGTAATTTATTGAATTTGTTCCAACGACGGAATTCGAAAAACATAGTCTAACAATAATAGAAACCGGAGGTCAGCCCTTGGTTGTTGCTGGTTACCGAGAAACGGGCATTTAAATGCCTGGCGATTGCTCATTCAGTCTTTAGTGCCAAACACATGCTAAATAATTCATTAAATTTTTTTCCAACGACGGATTTCTTAATAAATGATCTAGCAATAATAGTAGGTGGGAGGTCAGCCCTTGGTTGTTGATCACCGAGATACGGGCATTTAAATGCACGGCGATTGCTCATTCGGTCCTTGGTGCCAAGCTTGATAAGTTATTAAATGCTTTGGTGCTTGATAATTTATTAAATTTTTTCCAACGACAGATTTCGGATTAAATGGTCTAGCAATATTTGTAAGTGGGAAGTCAGCCCTTGGTTGTTGCTGGTCACCGAGATCCGGGCATATAAATGCCCGGCGATTGCTCATTTGATCTTTTGTGCCAAACACATGCTAAATAGTTTTTCCTTCACTGCCGTTAAAGCTCGTCTATTTAGATCCTAAGGCACGTTGCACAGATGTGCCGTCGGGTCAGATGTGCCGTCAGGTCAGATGTGCTCTTGGGTCAGATGTGCCCTTGGTTCAGATGTGCCATTGGGTCAGATCTGCCATTGGTTCAGATGTGCCATTGGTTCAGATGTGCCATCGGGTCAGATGTGTCATCGGGTCAGATGTGCCATCGGGTCAGATGTGCCATCAGGCCAGATGTACCATTGGGTCAGATGTGCCGTCAGGTCAGATGTGCCGTCAGGTCAGATGTGCCGTTAGGTCAGATGTGCCCTTGGGTCAAATGTGCCGTCAGGTCAGATGTGCCGTTAGGTCAGATGTGCCATCAGGTCAGATGTGCCGTTAGGTCAGATGTGCCATCAGGTCAGATGTGCCATTAGGTCAGATGTGCCATTGAGCCAGATGTGCCGTCAGGTCAGATGTGCCATTGGGTCAGATGTGCCCTTGGGTCAGATGTGCCCTTAGGGCAAATGTGCCGTCAGGTCAGATGTGCCGTTAGGTCAGATGTGCCGTTAGGTCAGATGTGCCATCAGGTCAGATGTGCCATTAGGTCAGATGTGCCATCAGGTCAGATGTGCCATTAGGTCAGATGTGCCGTTAGGTCAGATGTGCCATTGGGTCAGATGTGCCATTGGGTCAGATGTGCCATCGGGTCAGATGTGCCATCGGGTCAGATGTGCCGTCAGATCAAATGTGCCGTCAGGTCAAATGTTCCATCAAGTCAAATGTGCCGTCAGGTCAAATGTGCCGTCAGGTCAAATGTGCCGTCAAGTAAAATGTGCCGGTAAATCAAATATGCCGTCTGGTCAGATGTGTCTTTAGGTTAGATGTGCCGTTATGTCAGATGTTCAGTCAGGTCAAATGTGCTGTAATATAATACGTGCGGTAAAATTAAACGTGCCGTAAAATAAAACAAACCGTATAATCAAACGTGCTGCAAAATCAAACATGCCCTAAAATCAAACGTGCCGTAGAATAAAATGTGCCATCGGATCAAATGTGCCACATGATTAAATGTGTCATATGATCAAATTTGTCTTAGGATTGAATGTGCCTTGGGAGAAATGTCCTGTAAAATCAAATATGCTATAAAATCAAATGTTCCAGGGGAACATATATGCTATGAGATCAACTTTGCTATAGGATAACATGTACTAGGATCAAATGTTCTTTAAAATCAAATGTGCCATAGGAACAGATGGGCCAAGGTTTTCAATTGGCCTTGGTCCGTTTAATGAACGTACTAATTACCTGGCAACTGCTTGTTCGTGGGTGACTGGTAATGTTTAGGCAACTGAGTTAGGTGCTTGTTGAGGTTAACCCGCAAGCAATTTCCATTATACTAAATTTATTCATTTTTAGACATATTTCGTAGTAATGGATGTATAAAAACCAATTTCATGACTCAAAATGTGATACTTGTAAAGGTTTTTTGCGAATTTCAGTCCTAATCTACATAAGATGTAATTATTAGAAAAGAACTGTTTGCGTTATCATTTACCCCTATTGGCAGTTACACTACGTAAAGTTGCCAACTTACTATAGAGATACCGAGTAATTAGGCAACAAGGCTTTTCACAATTGTTTCTCTTCAAATATCGCAAAATCCGGTTTTCATATTTCGAAGCTTTCGCAGTTTGCAGTTTTTGTTTTGTAAATTAATGCAAACATCATTCTATAACTATATTATTGTACTTAATTTTGCACTAATATAAATATATTTTACCATTTTTTCTACAATTTTTGACCTAAAAGTTAATTAGTTAAAATGTTTAAAAACATATGTAATTCCCCAACACTCTGCGATTTCATTGTGAAATAATATGCAAATTATATTGTTACGGCGAAATACATTTAAATAATGTTGACCCCCAATATTAGCATGCGTGGCTGCCAAATGTCCTAATTAAAGCGTTGTCAATATTTGGATTAAAGACCGCATGAAATAATGTAAAACGTTTTTAAGCATCACTTTAGCTGCAAAAGTTACGCAAATGCAAATAATTACCAAATCGAAACCTCTATGGTAAAAGACCGAAATGCTGACCGAAATCTCATTTCCCAAGTTTTGCAAATTGTTCGTTTTATTCTTCGAGTATGCAAGTTTCGGGGGTCAGGATTATTCTTTCTAGCGCAATGTTTCAACATGTAGCAAATTCCGGAAAATTGTTTAACTATTGAAAATCGTTAAATGTGTTCAAAAAGTATTTGATCACTCAATGCAATGGTAATGGAATGTGTAAGTAACACTTGAAAATGTTATTTATAAAACTAAAACTCATAATAAATAAGGTGTCATATAAGTAACACACAATGGAACTTATTTCAATGTAATTCATTTTATAGTTGAGACTCTTTATAACGGCACCATATAAAACTGCAAATTTTTACTCTTATAAGGAAGTACTTTTACAAAAGTCGAAATTACATACGAATATCTTGCTATGGCACAGAAACTGCTGCCGTTACAGTTAGTTAGTTAGTTAAGCTTTTTATTTATTTCAAGGGACGCATGTAAATACAAAGCATGTATCGGTTTTCATTCTGGACACACTGTGTCAATGTCATACCAAAAACAAGTCAAAATAAAAAACCGCGTCATTTGATTTGATTTGATTTATTAGATTGAATTGCTAAGTTATACATCGAACTGAATCAATGATTTACAAAACCGGACAATAAATTAAAACTAAATAATTAATTAATTAAAGCTAGAGTTTACAACATATAGGATAAAGTTGAAGATTTCATTGTATTAATACAAGTCATTTAACATTATTTTTCACAATTAAGTAGGGTATTTAATTATTATTAATCGCGTTTCATAATAATCCATGAAGAGATTTCGTCAGTAAAGTTCTTATTATCTAAATCACGAAGTTGCGGCGGGAGTTTATTCCAAGTAGATACAAAAAAGTACATTATTGATCTCTCATATGCGGAGGACTTGTAAGCCACAGGTTTTAGTTTGTTGCGGTGAAGGCCATTTAGTTTATTAAATTCATATCTAAATGTAATATTGTATTTAATGCTCACATTGGCGTATTTTAGATGGTAGCGAAATTGTTTCATTGACATAAAAAGAATACGTTTACTAACCGATAAAAGATTAGAAGAAAGTTTTGCATTGTTGTTGAAATTTCAATATGACCTCTGTGTCTTGATTTTGTGTTTTGATGCGAGTCCTTTAAATTGGATTTGTAAAAGAATGAATACAAAAGTTTGCATATTTTGCACTAAAGAGAGTCCATGTCGGTTTGTGGTACACAAGACCAAGTTGTGGGGCAAGATTCAATATAGAATATAGAATAGAATTTATTAGGTCGATTCAAATGGCCTCAGCCTTTACAACCAAGATTCAATATTGGAGTACAAATAAGCCTGAATCAGTAGTTGGAACATCTCTAAGTTAACGTAGCGCTTAAGATTGAATAGTAAGTGTACTTTGGAGTATATTTGTTTTTACATGGTTAATTGAGATTTAAAAGTTTAATTACTATCCAGATGCACACCAAAGTATTTAAAATTGTACACTCTTTCAATGGGGTTTCCCTTACAGGTAATGGCAATGTCATCAGGAACTGTCCTGTCATTGGCTTTATGAAACACAATGAATTTAGTTTTGTCATCGTTTATTAATAATCCATTCGAAGTGCACCAATTGTCAATTTCGCACAAAACTTTCTTAAGTTTGCCAGCAGCAGATTTAGCATCCTTGTCATTGCAGTAGATAACGATGTCATCAGCAAATAAAATACATGTACATATCGTAGATAGTAATGGAAGTGCACAGAGATTATTTATATATAAAATGAATAGGAGGGGACCCAATACTGTTCCTTGAGGGACACCACATAATATAGGATATTTCTGAGATAGTTTATCACCGGTTTTAATACTAAACGACTTGTCAGTTAGATAAGAGCACAGTAGACGTGGTAGCTGGGTGTTGATACCGTACAAATCCTTCAGTTTACCTAGTAGAACCAGATGTACTACAGTGTCAAACGCTTTCCGAAAGTCAATAAATACAGCAACCGTGTGGCCTTTAACAACGTTAATGCTGTTAAAAACGTCTTGGATGAATATTTGGACAGCTTTTTCACAACTACGTTGACTTCGGAAACCATTTTGATTGTCAGCCAGCTTATCTCGTACATCGTGTAGCGGGCGTGGAAAAGTGCCCAGCTTCCCTCCAACCAAACTTTTCCTTCCCGTTTCCCCAGAGCCATTCTTCCCCCCATCCTAGCCTTGACCTTCCTGATTTTGGCCAAGCTGTCTCCCAACCTGAAAAACCTTCCCTCCAAAAAAAGGTCAACAAAATTTTACCTTCCCGATTTTTTTGATCCTTCCCGGAAATCAAAAAATCTTCCCTCCAAAAAAAGGTCAACAAAATTTTACTTTCCCGATTTTGGCCAACCTGCCTCCCAACCTGGAAAACCTTCTCTACAAAAAAAGCCCAACAAATGTTTACCTTCCCGGATCTGGCCAACCTGCCCCCCAACCTGAAAAAGCTTCCCTAAAAAAAGCTCGGCAAATTTTTACCTTTCTGATATTTTTCGTCCTTCGGTATTGTCGTAAACAAATGGAGAACAAGTAATTGCATCGGTACTGAAAATTTTACCTCTCCAATTTTAGCATCTGAATTGTATTCCGATTTCGTATTCTGGTTTTGAAATCTGACCTACAGTTCTTTTTTATACCGATTTGTTAAATTAGTTTTTTCTACTTACTATAAAAGCACGTGTTACAAAATCCGTAATTAAGGTCATAATGGAACATGGGACCTTCAACACGTCGAATTAAAAGTTCATAAATCGCAAAAACAGACGTCGGGCCAAATTTACTTTTCAAAATGTGGACTTGAGTTTCAAGGAAAAATTCTAAGTACAATTTTCATATTTTCTAAACAACTATTAATTCGCAGACCTTGTCCTGGGTACAGAGCTGCAATTTTTAAATGCCCTGCGATATATGCATGCCCTCACAAATGTGCCCGTGGGCATGCCCAAAATGCCCAATATGCACTTAAATGCCCTACGTTTAATATGTCCGGCATTTGGGGCATATTGGGCAGGCATTCTGAGCATTTGCCTATACATTTTTACAAAACTCCAATTTTATATTGATTAACTTAGCGCCAGTGCTTTCTGGAACTGCAACGTGAGTAAAGCAATCTGTGGAGCAAAATTTCCCAGGTAATCTGGACATACATATATACACAAAGTGTTGCATAAGAATTTACATGGCTTGGAGATTGTGATCATAATGAAAAAAATTTATCGAAATTCGACAAAACTTTGTTTCAGTTACATAGGTATTAATCGTCTTGAATAAATTGATAATGGTAGACTAATGTTAACAATTTATTATAAAATGACGTCACGCATAGTCAGAAATAATAAAAACGTTATATACAGATTTGAATTATTTATTATATCTACAAACCATGTGTTTAATATTATAATAAAATTCATGAATAGCTAATCAAATGTACATAATAATGTCCCCCTTTTGGCAATTTCCGGCTACGCGCCTGACTTTCAATGTTGTGTTTACCGTGTGATTATATACTTTTTCTATACTATTGAGTAAAATGCCTTATGTGCCTGCCCATATGTTGTAATATAACCGGCCTGCCCTACGTGCAGGGCTTCCATTTTTAGCTCGGCCCATATCAGGTACTCCTAGACATAATCTCAAAATATTGAAATGCGTATATGTATGTACGCATACTTATACTAACTTTCGAAAATAGGACAAAAAATAAACAAATATTCAAATTTGTTTGTATTTTCCTAT
>JAQGAK010002944.1:0-17236 GCA_034696945.1 Lipothrix lubbocki
AAAAATCTTTTATTTTTGTAAAGAAATCTAGTTTGGTCCGCCATGTTTTGTTTTTTCCCGCTCAAATTTTCTATTTTTGTAAAGAAACCTAATTTGGCCCGCCATTTTTTGTTTCTTCGCGCGTAAATTTTTTATTTTTGTACAAAAATCTTTTATTTTTGTAAAGAAATCTAGTTTGGTCCGCCATGTTTTGTTTTTTCCCGCTCAAATTTTCTATTTTGTTTAAGAAACCTAATTTGGCCCGCCATTTTTTGTTTCTTCGCGCGTTAATTTTCTATTTTGTAAAAAAACCTATTTTGGTCCGCCATTTTTTGTTTTTTCCCGCGCAAATTTTCTATTTTTTGTAAAGAAACCTATTTTGGTCTGCCAATTTTTGTTTTTTTTTGTCCAAAATTTCTATTGTTGTAAAGAAAGCGTTCTATTTTTGAGCGTAAATCATGTTTGGCAATGGAATCTCATCATTTGTCCATGTGTATAATTAAAGGAAACTATAGATTTTAAAATGGTTTTTAACAACATTTTTATTTGTAAAAAAAACTATATGCTTTCCGCCGTGAATGTGTGCCCTTGTTCAGCCGAGTGGTGCTTTTTTGAAGCGCAATCCCCCTGTCGTCATCGCTTTCATCTCCATTGTTCATAGCAATGGAAAGAGAAAACGTTGCAAGGGAATGTAAAAGAAATGAGGTTCATTTCAAAGCTAGAAAAAAGGGAATAAAAAATATAAAATGTGAAAAGGAGTAATAGTGAGGGAGCAAAAGGACTAACGACCCGCACCGAACCGAAAAGTGTGTTTGTGTGTGTCTGTGGAAATTGTGTAGAGACAGAGAAATACTTGCCCATAAAAGCATTTATAGTCGATGGAGACGGGGAAAAAGGCCCGTCCGTCAATTAATGATCCACTACCCCGCACCCTTCTTCACGCAATTTCCAATATAGATTTTATCACACGGGACGACAAATCCTCTCTCTCATGTGTATTGAAATAAATTGAAGGAGCATCATCATCGTCATCATTCCTCCGTCCTATTTAAGCTTTTTTTGATAATTTCTTGATTATTTTCCGTACTTACTTTTACTCTTTCCCGGAACTTTTATCTCCTTCTACTATCTCTGTATCGTATCTAAATACAAAACTCTAGACGATTCTCACGTCATGTCCCAGCTCCTCTGACGTTCATTCTACATAAAAATAAATATATAATTATATACACTTGTATACAAATAAGCAGGGCTGGGATCATTTTGCGTTTTTTTTTTTGCTCCAAAGTGTTTTTTGTTTTTGTTTCATTCCAAAATGTCACGATTTTTTGAACCTCAAAATTTTATGTTTTTTACCCAAGCTTTTCGCGTTTTTTTACCCAAAAATGTTGCGTTTGTTTACCCAAAATTTTGCGTTTTTTACCACAATAATTTCCCGTTTTTACCTAACATTTTCCGTATTTTTACCTACAAATTTTGCGTTTTTTTTGCTCAAAATTTTGTTTTTTTGTACCCCAATATTTCGCACTTTTACCAGACAATTTCCGTATTTTTACCCACAAATTTTGCGTTTTTTTGCCCCAAAATTTTGCGTTTTTGCCTCAAAACGGTGCATTTTTTACCCCAATATTTCGCAGTTTTACTTACCAATTTCCGTATTTTTACCCCCAAATTTTGCGCCCCCCCCCCAAATTTTGCGTTTTGTTACGCAAACATTTTGTTTTTTGCCCCAAAATTCTGCGCCCCCTAAATTCCGCGTTTTGTTGCCCAAACATTTTGCGTTTTTTGCGCCAAAATTTTGCCCCCCTCCCTCCAAATTTTGCGTTTTCTACCCAAATATTTTGCAAAATGGAGTCACAAATTTCGCGCAGGATTTTATTATTTCGCACTTTTCCCCATTCTCGTGGTATTTGTCGCTGTAGTTCGCGCTTTTCAATTTTTCTCTCGCTTTCTTCATTTGGCCTCGTTTTTCCCGATTTTCCAGCCCTGCAAATTTAAGCATGACATAATATAACTTAACTTGTTAAAAATTATATGTATAATAACATTTATATACATGCAAAAATTATATTATAGAAAAAAAATTGTTCGTTCGTGAGCTTGAGCTCGTCCGTCAGTATAGGGATAATGGAAATATCTGTGAGAGTGCGTGACAATTCTCTCATTTCCTCCGCCGACCTCATCTCCTTTACCCTCATTTGTTTACCCGTCTATATGTATATTTAGGTTTGTCGGTTTTTGACTCCATGGGAAACAACGGGGGATTTTGCTAATAATCATATGATGACAAAAGAGCTGTGAAAAGGAGATAAAACGGAGCGGCGGAGATTGTTGTATTGTATAGTTATTATAGGATGACGACTGCGAGAGCGGGAATTTCAAATAAGATGCGAATTTTCAAAAGAGTTAACAGGAGGTACATATAGATATATGTGTACTAACATATCCCCCCCCCCCTTGTATTTAATAATCGTCCACGATATTTTAGTTCTCTTTTAAGACAAAAATTTGTGAGTTTAAAAATAATGTAAAATGGGCTATTTAATTTTTATTGAATAATAAAAGTCGCGCGAAAATTTGGCTTTTTAGGGAAATTTCTGTAAGTGAAAAAAGCGACATCTCCCAGCCTTACATGTTCTATACATATACAATGTAATAATATTTTCCCCGAGTATTTTGACATTAAGGAACAATAATAATAATAATAATAATAAATAAATAGTAATTGAATGGGAAACGCACCGAAGGGAACGCACGCACAATGCCCCAAAAAAAACTTGTTCGTACAATTTTAACGGGGAAAATACAAACGGGAGAAAACACAAAGCCCGGGAGTCATTGACCGTACCGTGTGTTTTTTGTTTGTGTGCGTGGGAAGGAAATTGAATGAAAGTCCGATTTTCCACAACATTTTTTTTTTCGATATTATAAACATATGGAAAAGTACACGTGTATTTCGTAGGCGAAGGATCCGAAAGTACCAATTTCTATCCCTTCAATGTCAAAATTGACACTTTTGAATTTTTACATTTTCCTTCTTTCCCCGGAATATTCCACCCGCCCACCCGATTTTTCTACATCAAGACGCCCTCCTATTTTTTTTTGTTTATTTCTAATGGAGGATTTTTTTTATTTTGTATTATTTCTAATGGAGAATTTTTTGTATTTTTGTATTATTTTAATGGCGATTTTTTTTATGTTGTATTATTTCTAATAGAGAATTTTTTATTTTTTATTTTTGTATTATTTCTAATGGAGAATTATTTTGAATGATTAAATAAAAATAAATTAAATAATGTTTTATGACAAATAATATAATTGTGTTTATTATCATTTTGGAATATTTCAGATCCCCCGGCGGCACCCCGATGAAGCAGCCCAAGAAGTCAAACCCGAGTGATCCCGCCAGCATGATTGCCGCTGCCCTGAAGAAACGCTTTGCGAGGATGCACTCCCCGGGTTCGGAGCGGGAAGAGGAGGAGGATTCGGACTCCTCGGATGAGAACCACCGGAAGGGCTTGAGACGAAACGAGGAGGAAGAGGATAAGGAGAATGATAGGAGAAGGAATTATAGTAATGATGAATTTATTGACATCATCAGTCCGGACAATAAGCCCGCCTCCTCCGTCCAGAATCGTCGTAATATATTTGAGACTAAGAGACCTCCGTCGTTGACAAAGAGGAAGATGAATGCTCCGCCGAGCGGGAGGAATTCATTGGAGCCACCCCGTCAAATTCCCTTTGATAATAGAGTCAACTTCCCTGAAACGTACTGAAAACTCCGCGCGGAAAGAGTCCATTTCAAACCACCGAAGAGCCTTTAAAAAAACGGAGATCAAACGGAACTCAACACTTTTTCACCTCAGCCGCCATATTATTGACTTCGAATTTTATCCTCATCTCATCCCCAATTTACCCCATTTTTTATCTTCCCCAATATCAGTTTCGTCGTCGGGGTGGAGTCTGCATTTAATATGGAGGACCATTATTTTAACATGAATCTTCGCGGATTTTTGTTTCTTCAAATTTTGAATCGGTGAATTTATAAAAATGTAAAAATTAAATTTGTTATTATGACGATGCAAATTTTATGTGACGTTTTGGAAATCCTCATTCATTTTATATAGACACGGTTTATTATTCTCTCTGACATTTTAAAAATCTTGTTGAAAGAATTAAGTGTTTATTTTATTTATTTAGGTAATTAAAATATAAGTAAAATTACAATTTATTATAATTTACGTATAAATTTTCTAATAATAGAGATACCAATTGTAATTAAAATATAAATAAAATTTTCACTGGTCCGTCGTCTTGATTATTGTATAGAATTCTTGACAAAAAAGTAAAATCGACTGATGTTGTTGTTAAAGAGATCAAATATAAATAAATAGGTAATAAATTAATAACTATAATACTATAAGACGAATTCTTCGATGGATTTCCTCATTAATTCCAAGTTGTTTTCTGGGCTATTGCAAAATTATTATCTTCATTGGAATAATAAAGTCAAAAAAAAAATCATAATCAGGAGGAAAGAAGTGTGGAGGAAGATTTGGGAAGATCTTGAGGTTATAAAAGTGGGAGCTTCTTCTTCTTGCGGAATAATTCCATAATATAGTCCCGTCTGTTCTCCATGCTCTCCTGTCTTTTGTATTTTCTTAAATTCTTGGATTTTCCCAAAAGGAAGTCGATCATCATTATTATGCAGACACGGCGTGCTTTTAGCCTTAATCTTATATTCCGGTGAAGGGATTTTTGACATATTCGGGAGACACATGGGATGGGAATTTTGGCCTTTTAAAACTTGTGTGTGGGGAGAGTGTGAGTGTATCGCGGGGCTCTCTGGTCTGGACGACGGGGAAAAGCTTGATTTTCTCTTCGTTTTTCTCCTTTGATTAACTCCGGCGAGGAGGAAAGTTGACAGGGTTGAGCTTCTGTGAGGGGATTTAAAGGGATGAACGTCCAACCAAGTTGATGTTGCATGCTGAACAAGGATTAAAAAGTCCATTTTATGTTCCTCTCAGTCAGCCCGGCAATAATTTTCTGTTTAGCAGAAAGGAGGGGGGGGAGGGGAAGGTGAGGAAAGACAAGTGTTATTCAAATGGGGCTTAAGATTACTTTTGAAATGGTTCAGCCATTGACGGAATTGCTCCCATTTCCCCCTTTTACTGTCAACATATCCACACATATAGACTTCAAATTCAACAGTCACAGGAATTAGCGGTCTGGTCTGAGAGTCTGCAAAGTCAGAAAATCAGGAATTAATTGTCAACGTTTAAAAATTCTTATCAAAAAGACAATTGCGTTGTTAAAAAAATCTGTTTTTTTTAATTATTTAAAAAAACTATATTAAAAAATGATTAAATATTTATTTTAATTTATTTAACATTTTAATTTTATTTAGAATAGTTAAAAATTTAAATCTACTAATAAAATAATAATTAACAAATTAATTTAAAGAATAAATTTTTTTTATATTTTATTAAAAAATTCTAATTTTAATCATTTTCATTCATTTTCGCCCTGAAAAGTTGCTGAAAATGGTGAAAACCTAAAATAAAGAAGATATTTCCCACCATAATGAACATTCTCCATCAACAAGAGTGTCTTCATAGCGATTTCGCCATCTCCAGTATATTCTTCTCCAGCCGTTCAAATTTCGGGATTTTAAAGGAGGACGACGTCAGGCTCGGGAGACACGGAAAAGGATTAATTTTCTTCATCCTCTTAAATATTTGTCCTTTATAGTCCATGTCACGGTTCATTCCTCAACGTTTTACGGGGACCGATTTCATTTTCCCTCCTTATCCCATTATTATTCCTTATCCTCGTCGGGCCCCACGCACAATATTACAACGACAAACAACCGTCCAAGGAGTCAACAAACAATATAACATCAATAAGATTTAAGGGAAGAGACAGACGAGACAGTAGGGACGGTACTCCTCAATCTTGGTAAATTCAAATTTTCTTCAGTCACTTCACATGTCTCATTTTCATTTCGAGATGAAAGGGCCTGAGGAATATTGGCACGAGACGAATGCTTCAGTTGAACGGGGATGACGATTTCGATGAGGATCAGGAATATAGGAGAGTGACCACTACCACGTGAAATTGTGTCGATCGGATCGGCGATTCCGATTTGATTATTGTTTGGTCCTGTCCTGTCAACGGATTGTATGTATTGTAATGGAATGACCATAAGGATAATATAATAATAGTAAGGTTGTCTTGATCAGTGGCGTCGCGATCGACACATACAATGATGACGTCATTCAAGTAGAGCAACAAATATTTTAGCTCAGCTTTGTATATATAGTAATACACGTAATCTCTCTTTGCCCCAACTTCCTGAATTTTCTTCCATATTTCCTATCTTTGTAAATTATAATTTTGTTTGTTGGTTTGTTCTGATCCTGCAGTAGGGCATCTAAAAGGTATAGATTGTGGGGTATATAGTTGATGTTTTTTTAAATAATAAACATATTTTTTATTTTCGAATCAACTGGAGTTTGGACGTAATAATAAATGTTAAATCTGTAAATTTGATTTCCGCGAGCTTTCTGTTACTTTGGTGACGTCATAAGAACCTTTAGTCGTAGTTTCATACGCTTCCGCTATACTGATCCAGATCCAGACAACCCTATATTGTTGGACTATCCTTGGTTATTAGTACTTCTCGGTCTCAGTCCGACCGAAATTGTCATCACGGACACAGTTTTGGTTCCTACAGGGCTCTGGATCTGAAATGAACAATAATGATGGAGTGAATTTTGAGGAAATTCCGGGCTTGAAATGATACTCGTCGTCGGGAAGTTGTAAAGGGAGAGAGGGGCAATTTCGTCCCGAGCAGTTATTTACTCAGGCGCTGATATTGTACAATTACAATAATGTCCAGTCTCCCTCGCCACAGTGGTTCGTTCAAATCAAAGGAGTAATTTCGATTCAAAAGCCTTTATTGTTTCTTAAAGGAGCTCTGGACTATAATGTATATCTAAGGAATTTCAAAAGACGTGGAAGAGGTCGGCAGGGTCTTTTTTCTCATCGGGTGGTGGTGGGACTTTGCGGGTATCGAGATATCTTGAAAATTAATCTATCTATATAGCTATATAGACTATAACTTTATATAGCGAATAATATTATAAAAAACTACTTACATACACCAATGGATATATTTGCACTACAGCTGTGTCCTTTTCCCGATTTTCTCTTCTCTCTTTATTTCATACACATGGCTGGGCATCTTCTACACACCAACTTCCACTACTGCTTGAGTACTCCTAAAAAGTCCTAAAAGCCCGGACACAAGTCTACCGATCTCTTGTTTAGCCCCGGAGAAGAAATGGATTGCTGTCAACCCATTCATTTCTCCCTTTTTCATCTCTGTCCACTCCGTCAACACTGACATCCTCGTCCTTGTTTCGGCACAAAACTAGATTTTCCAATGCACAACTACGCAGCTTTCACTGTACACAACCAGCTTTTCCAGTACAAAACTATAGCTTTTCCAATGCAAAACTAGCTTTTCCAGTGCAAAACTAGCTTTTCCAGTACAAAACCATAGCTTTTCCAATGCAAAACTAGCTTTTCCAATGCAAAACCAGCTTCTCCAGTGCGAAACTATAGGTTTTCCAATGCAAAACTAGCTTTTCCAGTACAAAACCATAGCTTTTCCAGTACAAAACCATAGCTTTTCCAGCACAAAACCAGCTTCTCCAGTGCAAAACTATAGCTGTTCCAATGCAAAACTAGCTTTACCAGTACCAACAGCAAGGTTTCTATTCTATTAAGCTGGAGACTTGGGAAGTTGGGAATGTCTTTTAGATTCCGGAGGCTGATTTTCTTCGATTTTCCATCCCAAACCACAAAACCGCAACGCTTTTTTTTCAATGTGGTTGTGTTTTGGTTGAGTCCACACATAATATTTTTTTAGCATCATCCATATAGCAGCGTGAAAAATTCTAATACAATCCATCCGGTTTCAAAGAGAAACTACCGTTCCGATGATCAAATTCTTGAATTCTTCCATGTTCCTCAAGAGGAATTTCGGCCTCATCGATGTTCGATCCGATAGTCTTCCATTTTCGCCGAGTACTGAATGAAGAGTAGAAATTGTTCCGAACGAAACTTCCGTTTTCGAAAAGATCGAAAGAACGAAGCTGGTCCATTTGATCAGGATTCATTGATTGATATAATGTAAAATTCGGGCATTTGAGAGAGAGAGAGAACACAATTTTCAAATTTCAATCATCACACGTTTGCTTTCGATAGAAAAAGGTCTTAAAAGCAACATATGATTCTCCATTAGAGTCTTGATTTTCCTGTAAAAATTAAAAGAAAAAATAACAAGCAATTTAAAATAATTATATTAATTAACAATCATGAATCATCAAAAACCATGTATTAATTCCATTTTTTGATACAAAAAATTAAATTACTAAACCACTACTTATTTAATTATAAATAATAAACAATTTACTAATTTATATAAATAAAATAAAAGTAATTTAAACTAATTAAATGAAAAATATAACAAACGACTTCAACACTAAATTAAAATTATTATACCCGATTTTAAAAAAATGGCAATGCTTCTCCCATACATGACACATGACCTGAAATTGGACTATAGAAAATTCGCGGGAACTGTAAAATTCTATCAGAATCAGAACTGGCAAGAGGTGATAAATGATAAATAATAAGGGGATGAGAAATCCCTATTAGTGAAAACAAAATATTTCGTAATAAAATTTTGATAGAAATCTGACATGTTGAAGAGATGTCGGAATTAAAAGCATAAAGAGAGAATTCGAGTGGTGCGGAGTGGGGGGGGGGGGTGGAAGGGGGGTTAGGGGCAAATGTGAAGCCGATTAGCAAAAACTATAGAGAAGAAATTTGTATGCTCGTGGCATGACATGGCAGGCTTTCAAAGTATTACATCAGGAATAAATTTGCTTGAGAATAAGAACCCGAGAAAACCGAATCCTTTCCAATCTCTCACCCGCCTGTTGTTGTAGCTTTTCCCGACCTCTGCGATCCGACGGACTGTTTCACAATGCTTTTGGGGATTTCTCCCCCTCAAGTCAAATCTCGATAATATGACATATGACAAAGGGCGTTCAAGATTTAAATTAAAATTTGCTGCCAAAGCCGAGATACATTATTAGGAAATTCGGGTCAAAGATTCGAGGATTTATATGTACACATTTATATATACAACAAGCATATGGATGTACAGATGTATATTTGTTTTTTTGCAAAATTTAATAAAATCCAGAAAATAATATCACGTTCGAAATTAGTTCTCTGATTTGTTACATAATTGTGCCGGAAAACATTTTTCAATTTGAGTAGAACTTGGGCCTAGAAAAGGCCCAAAGGTGAAATGAAAGATTGCGAAAAAATTATCCGAATTTTAATTAAATATTTTGCTTTTACTATTTTCCGCACAAATTAAATTATTATTTTTATTAATTATTAAATTTAAACATTTAAGAGTTTTGAGGTCATAAATTTGATCGTAAAATTAAATACATACATAATTTTGTATTAAATTTGTATGTGTTATTTATTTCAAAAGACATCTTGCAAGATTTAGTTTGATTGTTTGTACAGAATTTAAAAGCTTCTTTGGTAAATATTTCGTGCAAAAATTATTTCAAGGAGGAATATTTCCCCGTGTTCTTGATATTATGTATTACAGAATAATAACAAGTTTCCTTTTTAGTTTCGAAATGTAAACTCGTGTCTAATACATCTTCTACAAAGCAGAAATTGGCTGGAGGCATATGACGTTAGACTCATGTTTCACATCTTCTTCTGTCTTGTTCTCCCTCCATGTTGTTTGCATCTGTATTTTCCAACCTTATTCTGTCTGTTCTGTTGTTTGGGATAAAATTGATCCCGAAGGCTACTTCTGTCACAATCATACCTTGACTCTTTACCTTTTGCTTTGCATTACGTTTTTCATATATGTACGAAAATGATTCTTCCCTGTCTGACGATACGAGAATCAATACAGACTTGTTCGGACTAATCCGCATAATATATTTTCATTTCTCTCCGATCCACAATTTTTAATGGAATTCGGAAGATTTTACTGTTGGAACGTTGATTTTTTCAAGTACCCCCTTATAGTTTTTGAAGACGATCGATCAAGATCCGATAGAACGATATCATATGAATAGTACGTTATTTTTTGAATCCGATCCTATGGATTTGTGGATGAAACTACTACACATCTTTTAAAACAAATGTTTTATAAGTTTTACTGATTTTATTGATTTGTTCTTGATTTTAAAGGTTCCATGTTGTTCCATTCGTTTTCAAACATGAAACTACAAAAATAGAATATTTTGGTGACAGAAGACGAATCCATTGGTTTGTTTATAGAAATTAAATATCCAAAAGGTATTTCATTGATGATTCCATATGCTGTCGAAGACAAACTGACTAATATTTTTCTCGGGAATCGGATACTTTCCGTATGAATCCGTAGTAGGCTTTTTGTTCCCCTGGTGAATTCATAGATTTTTAGTTCCTAACGAATTCATGCGTTTTTTCTTGCTGACGAATCCAAATAATTGATTTGTTGTTCCTGATGACGAATTCATTCGACGAATACATAAACGTTTGGTTGATGAATCCATAGGTTTTTTGTTGCTGATGAATTCATAAATTTTTCGTTCCTGACCCTGGCGAATCCAAATAGATTTATATTATTTATTGCTTCTGATGAATTCATAAATTTTTCGTTCCTGACCCTGGCGAGTCCAAATATATTTTTTTTCTGACGAATTCACAGATTTTTTGTTCCGGCCAAATTCGCAGATTTTTTGTTCCGGCCAAATTCGCAGATTTTTTGTTCCGGACGAATTCGTAAATTTTTTGTTCCTGATGGATTCGTAGATTTTTTGTTTCTGACGAATTCATAGATTTTTTGTTCCTGACGAATCCACACCTGGACAGTTTTGAGGGGCTGAAAGGCTGAGAGGATGCATTTGGAATAAATAACCTATACGGAATAAAGTAATGCATATATAAGATCCCGTCAACTTGTGGGTTAATTCGATGGAAAATACTATAGACTGACAAGCTTACATAACGTAACTATTAGTAACGCCTCTATAGTGCATAAGATTGTCGAGGTAGAGAGTTGGAGGAGAAAAAGTAGAAGGCTGGATTCGGATTTCCTCTCATCTTCTCCAACACTTTATTCTTCGGAGAATGTCTGGCTTCTTGCTCTCGGACGTTGAATTGGGTGTTGCAGTGCGAATCGAAACATATATGCTCCTTCCTTCCGCTCAGACACAACGTATCCATGTTATTCCTAAGCCTTTATCTCCACCACCGGAACTCCATTCAATCTCTTTTTCTTTCACTCAACTTCATCTCCTTTCTGTAAACTTGCTTTATTCTTCTTCTCCTTTCTTCTCTATATTTTCCTCCTCCAAGGTCCTCCTGCTCTTGTCGTCAACAATCCTGCTGTCGTCTCTCGCAAATAGGAAGAAAGGCACCTGGAATTTGGGAGCCCGACCAAAAATAGCGTTGGAGACTCGGCAATAAGCTACAAAAGCATTCTGCTCCTGCTGTCGTCACACACCGCTCAGCTCAGCTCAACTCACATTCACATCATCACCACTGTCCTTCTTTCCCGGCCCGAAAATTATCGAAGTCACTATATAATGTGCTCTATAGTATTATTTTCAAATTAGAGCACAATAAGATCCTTTTCATTTTTTCTAAACATTATTATGTTATTTTTACGGGAATAAAAATTACGTTGATCTAACAAGTCTATCTGTCTAACAATAACAATAAGCAATATATAAGCAATGGTTCCATAATTCTCAATCAAATTCTTCATATATTATAGTGCGATCCTCTGTCGATCTTCACCGTCTTAATTTTGCGTCGATATTATTACATATACATAGGCTCCCTCATCCCATCTTCATCTTCGAAGTTCCTGTACATATAGAGCTTCTTCAGACACACACGCTGGATTAAATTTTGTTCTCCATCTTCATCGACGATGCTATTATTGTTATTATATAGTTTCGGCTCCTCTACTCCACTACTTGATTGAACTATTATTATCCTTGGATCAACTTCGTGTTGTATGATGAGGAAGTGTACTGTACTATACTACTATTGTTATTATTATTGTTGGAGTTTCTTATTCTTCAATTATTTTAAGTATACACACTCACTGCTCCCCTTCCCATACATAGTTCATCATCATGCCCAACGCTTGAACAACTATATTGTTGGTTCATCATCTCTATACTTGTAGGATAGTAGTAGTTCTGTATTATTCTAAGGTCGACAGCCATTCCGTACATACGTGAATTACTGACAATCATCATTTCCGATCCGACGCATCACTGCCGATATTGTCCTCTGATCTGAAATAAAGGCAATTCGTTAAAAATATCAAATTGAAAGGCTCACAATATGGAAATAAACGAATGGGAAATTGGCTCAAAGATTATACCTTATTGGCCTTGTCTTGTCTTCTGAGCTTATAGTTTCTTTTAACTCACATCGTCTTATTCCTTGTTATAAAACCATCATTTTCTCTCTTCGTACAAGAATTCTTTTTCTATAACTTCGAATTTCTTATTGGTTGTTATGCTTCGAACATCTTCTATCTTACACACTTCGACCATCTTCTATCTTGTACTTCGAACATCTTCTATCTTATACTTCGAACATCTTCTATCTTATACTTCGAACATCTTCTATCTTATACTTCGAACATCTTCTATCGTATACTTCGAACATCTTCTATCTTACACAATTCGAACATCTTCTATCCTACGAAATTCGAACATTTCTGTCTTACACAATTCGAACATCTTCTATCTTACACAATTCGTACATCTTCTATCTTATATTTCGAACATCTTGTATCTTGTACTTCGAACATCACCGTCTTCCTTACTCACTTCGAACATCTTCCTTGATGATATAAAAACCTTATATTTTCTTTTTCTTCCAAACCCCCATTTTTTGGTCCTTCTTGTAAACTTCCATCTTCTCCTTTCTTCCTGCAAATTGTTTTTTTTCTTTCGGTCCTTTTCATAAGGCTAACAACGTCTGTATATGAGGGCATACGTGTCTTTGATGTACAATATGTGAGTGGAATTTAACTTATTGATGATGGGAAGGCAATGATGTCAACATCCTGCAATATGCCGCAAGCTTCCCATTATCAATTTTCTTTTACAACAAAAATTTCTCCAGCTCTCTTGACCCAAAAAAAATTTCCAGAGTCCCAGTCTCGCTTTGTGTGCTCAAGTGTGTGTGTGTCAACGCTTTGTACTCCAGCAGTAATCTTTTATATGTGCTCATACGGATGTTGCACAACTTTTCTTGGACAGCAGCAAAAATGTGGAGGGGGGGGGGGAATGTTATTTTCAATTAATTCTGTCATAACAAAAATATTTTCAGCTTATTACTCCTTGACAAATCTCTATATAATATACAGTTATTCCAGTATGACGTTACGAATTATTATTTTATTAATATTTAATAAGTCTTTATTAATAATTATTAATTGAAATGAATGAATAAATCGTACCTGAGTAATATTTTGATCAACTAATGTTATAACTGGTTAAATTATTAATAAATTATGATACAACAATTATTTTTCTAATCCAATCTTGACAATCTACTGGGTTTATTTCCAAATGCTCGAACTAGGACATCACAGTTTTCGAACTCAATTAAATGGCAACTCCAAGGCAATACAATCAGTAGGGCTGGCAAATTGCAAAAATTGCGACAAAATAAAGAAACCAAAATGGGGCATTCCGAGCTGGCTAAAAGGCTATATTAATGGTGAACTAAACATTACAAGAAGGCCGAGAAAATCAAAATTGAAAATTGCGAAAAATGATTTTTAAAAATTCAATACCCGCAAAATATAAAAAGAATTGAAATCGATCAAAATTTTAGATCCATAAGTTGCAAATTTCTTGTACAAAAACACCTAGTTTAGCCTCCAAAAAATTAATTATTAATAAATCTTCATTTTACTTTTGACCGAAGCTACTGGAAGTGGGGGGAAAACCTAAAAAATGAATCGAAAATAATATGAAATGTTCAATTAAAAGCGTGAATATTAAAGCCAAAACAAGAAAAAGAAAATCGACAAATTATAGATAAAAAGCTCAAATTCGGGTGAAAAATAAGGGAAAAGCCCGTAAAACTCGAAAATTTGACTCTATTCATTGCTTACAACCTAATGTTTTTGAAATTTTGAGACGAAAAACAGCAAAATGGTCCTAGCCCTATATAAGCAACAAGTTTTCCATGAAGAGGAGGGGGGGGGGCACATCAGTCATGAATCTTATCGAAGAACCTCGAACAGAAATTGAGATTTACTACATACACAGTAAATTATTTAATAACTAAATATTTACTATAATTATTATAGTTAATTATTATAGTTTCAAGATGAGTTGATGAGTGTCAACAACCGCCAAAGCCGCGTGGAGAGTGCCTGCAATTATTAGAAATAATATTTTTATTTTATTAAAATCTATGTTGGAAGCATTTATTGATCACATTAATTAAATTAAGTAAATAAATTGGTGGTTCCGTTCCATCAGAGAATTGGAATGCATTAGGAAAGGACTCCGAAGCTTACCCGCAACATCATCAGTGTGATCTACATTCGAGGCATATAGGGCGAGAGAAGGAACGGAAAGTCTTATTATACAAGAGAATTTCGATTGAACAACAACGACAACACATCAACAACAACAAAACAACAACGAGAAGAGCGAGCAGAAAAGGAAAATGCCCGGGGCTGGATCACGAACCCACGTCAAGTCTGTGGTAAAGTTTCTAAACAAAGTTCCATGGCCGGAGGTGATTTACCAAAAGAAAATCCCATCGATGGTTTGAAGACTTTCGGGGTTTTGTGGACGTTAAAAGGTACGACGAGGTATAAAGTTTTTGGGCTCTTGGAACGACCTTTCTAGTAGAGTAGCTACAAAAGTACAGAGTTAGCATAGCCTACAACATATACCCGATCCCCCCAGAACTTATATTCTTGTATCAAATCATCAAACCATAAGTATTCGTAGGCAAACAGGTGGCCACGTGGGCAGTGTGGGTAGAATTCGATTACTTCCCATTCCCTGAATTATTCTTTTTGTTCTTCCTGATTCCACCCTGTGGCCCTTTAATTTCCCAATCTAAACTGTCAATTTGTCCAGACTTCTCACACTCTGTAAAAGCTCTCTTTCTCGGCCTGATTATTCTTTTATATATTGTTTATATATGGATCCACTTCGAACAAGGAGCTAAAATATTCTTTGTGGTCACGCCATCAAGAAATTGAACGATGCATCAACGGATTCACTTAAATTCATTATTTAGCTATGACTTGCAAGAATGGTAAATCGTCATTAAAACGAGTAAACAATTCTATTTTAAAACATATTATATTCTAAATTACAATTATTACAAAATCCAACAACTAAAAATGAGATTCAACTATAGTATAGCAAACGTTCAGCAAAACTGCAAAACATTCAAATGTATTACAAATTACATTACTATACTGGCTAAATTAAATTAAGCCACCACCACCTGGCACTCTTCAAATGGAAATACGTGAAATTACTAAATTAAATATTTTTTTAAAATCCGAATATAACCACGGCATGGTCTTAAATAATAATTAATTATTATGCGTAGCATATTTTCCACATATTGACCGGCGGAGTGCACCTATTTTTCAGCAATGGGCTTCTACAGACGGCGGGAGCCTAAAACCCACGGAGACTCAAATTTACTTAAATTACAAATTTTTAAGCGGGACAAACAAACTTGGGATTAAATCTAATAATTCTCAAATCTAAAAAAGTCATGTGTGGTAACAAAACAAACAACAGGTAAATAACGAAAAAACTTAAAATATAATAAATAATTAAAAAAATAATAATTTTTACTTGAATTTAAGGGGGACTTTTGAATAATAAATACGCACAATTTATCTATATTTATTTATTTTGCAGGACTGCAAAAAAAGTCGAGGAGGAATGGAAGATGACTTTCCGCCTCGTGGAATTTGCTGGAGCTCTGGAAGAAATCCTGGGAAGAAATATTTAAAAAAAAAAGTATAATTATATATGGAGACATTACGGGAAATAAAATAAATGTGTGGAGGTTCATTGCGTAAAAAGAAAGGGGAGAAAATGAAGAAAGGAGGAGAAAAGTCAAAAAAAAAAAGAAGAAGAAAAAGTCAAAATAAAGAAGAAACAGTCCAAATAAAGAAAGAGTCAAAATAAGGGGAAAAACATTAGAGAAATAAAGTTTGTGCCCATTTCATTTTTCTGCTCTGTGTGTGTGGAAATGGAAACATTATTGCGTATACATGGAAAAGGGGGAGGGGAATATTTTGTGCCTATGGGAAAAAAATCTCGAATATGTTTTTGTCCTTTTTTTTATAACGACGTTAAAAGAGGGAAGTAATGTTATATTCTTTTTGTAATTCAGTGGGAATCGGCCAAACTTGCATGAAATATTGTCATTTCCGTGTGTCATAATCTGAGAATGGATATACATAGAGGAAAATAGAAAGAGGGAAATGGCGGAAAATATTCTCCTTTGGCAAAACAAATACTTTCCTTTTCACACACTCGCACATCTACAACACACATAACTATATACATACAAACACATATATAAGACTTACTCAATTACTCAAAAAAAAAGTTTGTATTTTTTTTGTTGACTCACAAGAAGAACAAGAAGAAGAAAAAGAAAACTTTTCAAGTTGCAGGGATTCTTGTAATTATGTACCTTTTATGTATACAGTTTTGTATCTCTGGAACGCTGGACTCCCGACGAGTGTGACGGACGAAAATGCGGAAATGAATGGGAGGATATATGGGCTCGTTCCGAGAAATTCACCGTTTTTATGAAAACCGACAAAAACTTTTTTACTCGAGAAAACAAAAAAAAACCTTCAATCTTCCGAGACTCCCGTCTCCCAATTAATTAACTTGTAAGTCCTACGATGTACAATGGCTTTTAGCTTCTGTCCATTCCCACTTCCATATTTCCCACTCAACTAACTAAATGGATAAAAACAAATACAGACAAATATAAATGAATAATATAAAATACAAATAAATAATACAAAATAAATAATGCAAAATAAATAATACAAAATAAATAATACAAAATAAATAATACAAAATAAATAATACAAAATAAATAATACAAAATA
>JAQGAK010002945.1:0-17234 GCA_034696945.1 Lipothrix lubbocki
ATACAAAAATTAATACAAAAATTAATACAAAAATTAATACAAAAATTAATACACAAATTAATACAAAAATTAATACACAAATTAATACACAAATTAATACACAAATTAATACAAAATAAAGACAAAAATAAAAACAAAAATAAATACAAAAATTAATACAAAATACCCCATAGATTTTTAAATTTAAAGCTAAACCCCGCCGCCAAATGATATGACGTTAGAAGCAAAGAACAAGTAGACATTTCAATCTTTTAATTAATTACTTAATTAATTAATTAATTAATTTGTGAAGACAGAACATGCTGGCGATAACAAGACTGCCCAGCGATAATAAAATGAGAGAAGCGGTAGTAATTATAAAGACACGAGGTAATAAACGCCACGTAAACAATAAAGAAGATCTTATATATATGTAACAGTTTTACAATTAAAAAAACATTTCAAAATCCACCAGCTTATAAGTATGAATACAAATAACAAAATCCTACTTTATGGCTTAATAGGAAAATGCAAAATTTATGGTAAAAATTTGCAGAAAATAAGCAAAATAATGCATTTGTCATCAAACATTCTTGATATTGTATTTATTTGTAGAAAATTCTCTATTTAAGCACACGTGCAAAAATAATATTAAGTAAATGCAGCAACATCGGCGGAAACTATGCTGAATGCATTTTTTCTGTTTTAGAGTTGCATTCTCCATCTTTTTATATACTTACAAAATACACATATACTTATGTATATACGTATTCGTATATTATACTTTCCCACCAACAGCAGCTTTTTAGAACGGAATTCTCTAAATAATTATTTCTTGCATTGCATTGCATTTTACGTACCCAACTTTAATACACTTATGTATTACATTAGTTATATACATATATGTATAAAATATTATAACGTTTTTTAATTCATATAAGTATAAAAGCTTATAGCTGCAAAATCTCCTTCTTCATGGACGGATGGTGGAAGGAACGGAGATTATATTTATATGTATACGCATTACGTATACCTATATACATACATACATATAAGAAGTACCGAGCACTTGTAGAAGATATATGATGAAGATGAAGAGAGCAAAATCCTCATGAAAGTCAATCACATCCTTCCATCTCTGCTCCTTCCATCATCCTCATCATCATCCCAAGTAGTAGGAGAAAAAGAAAAGGAAAAGAGAAGAAGCATAATCATATATTTATACAGCTTTATGCCCAGTCTTTTTTATTTGCCCCAGTGCTTCCCCACAGCACATATGTTATGTACATAAGATAATAATAATACTAGGTATATACATATATATACAATACATAATTTACACACGAGGTTATATTTGGCAAAAAAAATTTTATATTCCCATATAAATCCCATAAATCTCCGTTTCAAAAATAATTTTTTTAAGTGTAGCCATTGCATATGGAGAGGTATATATGGCAATTTAAAAAGCATAGGAATATGAAGACCATGGCCATTTTAATAGCCTGGCGATTTGAGAAGCATGGCCATTTAAAACGCCCGGTCATTTGAAGCATGGCCATATGAAAAACCTGGCCATTTTAACAACCTGATTTAAAACACCCGGCCATTTGAAAAACACTCATTTAAAAAGCATGGCCATTTGAGAAGCATGGCCATATGAAAAGTGGCCATTTTAAAAGCCTGATTTTACAAGCCTGGCCATTTGAAAAGCATGGCCATATGAAAAGCATAGGTGGGCATTTGGAATCATCATATGGGCAATTGAAAGGTATGGAATGACGGCATATAAAAATCATGGCAGCATATTATACCAAACCATTGTAAATATACATACGTACATAATACGTATACTTAATATACACTATACGCATATGTATACGTACGTACGCATATATTCTATAAAAGCAGAATAAAAATAAATATACACTTCACCCCTTACATGCATATATGCCCGTAAAAAAATCACAATCACGGTATTATTACAGCCCCATAACGCTAGCCTATTACAAGCCATATAATAATAATAACAGTGCCAAAGTCATCGAAAGTTGGTTAACTCTCAACTCTCTTCATTTCCTCTTAGGCATGTGTGTTTACGATGAGCCGACCGAGCTGAGCCTCTCCAAAATCTCTTTGCTTAGCTAAATCAGTGGCGTGTCCGACGAGAGTCAAATAGATAAAATTAGGGGGATTCATATACCTTATTGTGGATTGGACCTGATGTTTTCACTTTTTAAAGAAAATTCTTTAAATTCTGTTAATTTTCTTTATGCTTTAATTTGGAAAAAATATATAAAAGTTTTAATATTTCAGAAATTAATTTGTTTTGTTATACAGATATTGTAGCAAATTCAAATTTCAAAAGTTCCCTCCTTTTGTATATTTAATAAATTACTAAAAAGACATTGGGAATTTTCAAGAATTTCGGGGCAAATTGAGCCTAAAAGGAAATGCCCGTGAGGGAAAATGCAAATTATGCCCATCAACACCAGCAAACCATAGACCCAATATTTAGTTTAGTTTAGTATAACAAGGCCCCTTGGGGGTTTATTAACAATGAGAGTAAAGTACATTATAGTAGCGTTTTTTATACATATACATAAAATAAAAATAAAAAGTGCTTGACATTCGGAGAAAATTGGTTCGTCGGTGAATGGCCATGCCCCTTCCCATATGCCTTAGCACATGTAATATTGTAAATTGTGGTGGTAAACTTGGTAAGCAGTACAAACACTTATTATTGTAAATTGTAGGGTTGTAACATTTCCTCCTGAACAACAATCATAATATATAATGCCTAATACAACAATACATATACACATTGCACCGAAATGTCTATATGCAAACTGACAAACTCTTTGGGTACTATAGCCAAATCTAAAGCACAAAAGGTGGTCTACATATAGTTGGTAAAAAAATCAACACAAGTGGTTACAACTGTTACATTTTATTGCCAAGTGCAAGGCAATTTCAAGGATCACGACATGGGATTTTCAATTGCTTTTAAAAGTTCAAGTTGATAATAATAGTATGCTTATGCATTTGTGACGCTGACGATTATAGTTTGAATATTCGCGAGGAATTAAATACAAATTTTCAATCTGAATGCAAACAATACAATCATTTCAAACTTGTGCTGTTATTGGGACAAACAATTTTAAAAAACCTTACCAAATCCAAAATTAAAATATGTAAAAAATGACAACAAAATTAATAAGTAAAATTGAATAAATATGCAAAACGTATTAAAAATGGATTACATATGAAAAACTATTTTAAAAATTTAAAAAAATTGATTAAATTTTTAAAAAACGTTTAAAAATTTAACAAAAACGAATTACATTTGAATTCATTTTTATTTTCAAAAATGGATTGAATTTGAATTCATTTGAATTTTCAAAAATGGATTGAATTTGAATTTTCTTAAACGTTCCTCAAATTAAAAAAAGAAAAATATTATAATGATTATCATTCAATATCTGGTTATGAAAACATGAAAAATTTCAACAAAAGCAAAATAAAAACATGTTTTAGGATGCGGGGTCTATCTGTATTTGGTGAAAACGTCGGAAGGAATTAAAACTACAAATCTCAAATTAAATTCTAATTGCACATTTAGCAGCTCGTGTGCCAAAGGCACCCGTGGCGAGGTCAGTGAAGCTTCGAAAATAACACAGGACTTGGTAGGAAAGATAGCGGATCGAAATAGTAATTAGTGGTGATATTAATAGGAGAAGCCAGCGTTACAGGTCCGGCTTATGTTTCAGCCCTAACCCGTGTAATTGAACGGGGGGAAGACATATACAACTTACGTACATACATACATGTGTGTGTTTCCTCATATATATATCTGTATTTTATTTTAGGCATTAAGCCACGGCCTCATCATCATCATCTGCCACTGCTTCTCCTCAATTCTGCTGTGCGAACATTTATTTCGTGTCAATTTAAATAGGGATTTTAAACATAAAATGTAATTATATATATCATTGCTGTACTCTAAAATCTGTAGGATATAATAAATATATATTCTACAAATTGCTAATATGTACACAACAGCATTTGAATAGGATTTATCAAATGCAAAAGCACTGTAAAACACTTAACTCAAAATGATTTATGCCTGGTGTGTCTGTCTGCGATTACTATAATTATTATTTGCTGCTCGCAGGGAGAGGAAATTGATGGATTCTCGGACAGAGTCATTATATAAAGCGGCAGATATGGCCATAAATAGCAGGAATAGCATAGCTGAGAGGTCATTACCGAAACCAAATGGATTTAATCTTTATTCGAAATTAAATTCCAAGTGTAAATATAATCTTTTTGGTCTTATTCTGAATTTTAATCGTTATAAATAATTAAATTTAATTCATTCTTTTGTGTTTATCTATTTTTTTCTATTCGTTTTTGCATTATTCCTTTTGTATTATCTGTGCTTGAATCTTGTATTAGTTTTACATGTATTTTGTATTAGTTTTACATGTATTTTGTATTAGTTTTACATGTATTTTGTATTAATTTTACATGTATTTTGTATTAATTTTACATGTATTTTGTATTAATTTCACATGTATTTTGTATTAATTTTTCAATAATTTTCGATTATTGAAAATGGGTTAAAAACAAAATGGCGGTGACATGTAAATGTAACAAAAATGTACAGACCAATGTAAAAATATATGTTAAAAGGCGTTTCATGTTTACACTAATAAAATTCATTTACCTATGCAATCATTGAAATTCACTTCCAAAATACAAATTCAGTATATTCTTCAAATATATTAATTAGATGTACATAAAGTTGAGAGGTACAGAATAATGTTTTTAAAATTCACGGTGAAGGAATTTTACATGGAAAAGCACTTTACCTTAATACAAATTAAGAATTTAGTTTATTAATTACATAGGGATTAACTTACAAAATATGCATTTTTTAGATGTGAACTATTATTGTGGAGCATATAAATAAGTACAAAATACAAATGCGCATTTAACCTTTAAATTTTGTATTGCACTGTATATATGCAGCAATAACAAGAGGAAATGTATTTTTTTTGCAGATTTTCTACGGAGATTAATTTTTGGGTTGTGTAATTTTGTGTAGATATAAGAAGCAAGGTGTATGTAATAATATAATAAAGCAGGTGTAGGAGAATGACACATTACACGGATTTTCCGAGTGCTGCTCTCACTCAAGGGAAGAAGAAGAAGACGTGAAAATTAAAAACGCTTCGACGCCTTTTCAGGGATAATAAAACCAACACAGCGGGATACTATAACCTACCGTGGGCAATGTCAAATTGATGGGTTAAATCGCAATACATATATAGTAATTTATAATTTAATTGCGCAAAATTGCAAATGTGAAATTCCTAAGCAGATATTGCATATGTTTCATTATAAACTCTTATAGGCTTATAGTTGAATATTGATTTAAATGCTAAGATCATTGTCTAAGTATTCTTCTTTTTAATCAATATCTCACACGTGCTCTCTTATTACTGAAGCTGTTCACCACAAATACAATGAATTTGTGATGCTTGACTTGTGAAGCAATATTTGAAATGTCCTTTAAATCTGTAGACCAAACTTTGTTGATAAAGTTGAACATAATAATTTTAGTCGCACTTTGAATTTATTTCCGAATGCGATGATTAGAAATTGAAGCATACAAACTGCATGTCAAAATTGCAAATTAAATTACATGGTAAAATTAAAATTATTCCAAACGTTCACTATATCGTAGGCGAAGTATTAAAGAGTAACAATTTCTGTGTTGAAGGTATAGAAATTAGTACTTCGGGATCCTTATTCGCCGACGATATGCAATTTAAACGAAAATACATCTCTCTAGTAGTGTTCTAAATTCAAATTTAATTATGTGTACACATTATTATATGTAGTAATCATTATAATATATGTAAAGCAAAAATCAAAGCATCTAACAATTGCATTGGAAAATAATATATTTTACAACATTTCCAGCTTCCTATAGCATGTACCGAAAGTTCAAATTTCACAGTTCAAATCAATTTCATGCTCTTCGTTTGTGATAAAATGTTGGCAGGGCACAAGTTTGCAAATGGCAGGAAGTTTGCATTGTAATTTTCATGCTAATCCTCCAAACAGTTTAAAAATATAAGGGATGCGCCAAATTATGTTTTAATGTGACGGCGGCGGCGGAAAAGTCAAGAGTGTTAAATAGCTCCCAATTTTTACAACGACGGTTGAAATTGTTTTATTATTACAATATTTTTTTTATAATAGTGTTTAAAATTGAGCGGAGAATTGCTCCTTTTTAAAATATAGCCGGACTATATATATGTATAGCCAATTCAAAACTCTGAAGAATTTCAGTCCAAGAAAGAACAGTCAAAGCTTTACGGTCTGAATCTCAGATCTTGACAGGTGATAGGAATAATAATTACAAGGGGCTAAATTATTTTAAACTTTCATATCGCACCGTTTAAAGTTTCAATGACGGATTTTGTAAAGGGTAAAAATAAGGATTTTTTTAAAGGATTTCCTTGTTCTACCAGTAGAACAACGAAATCCTTAAAAAAATTGTAATTTTGACTTATTTTATTATTTTGTGACTTATTATTTTAAATGAATTATTGGTCAATTTCATTTTAATTCAAATTTAAATCCTCGGTGTACAAATATTAAATTTTAAGCAAAAATTCTTAAGCTTAAATTCTGTACGAAAAACGACGTCAATTTTTAATTTTCGAAAAACAATTCTTAAGGATTCAAACCAGATGTAAAAATCTTTTACATCAGATAAGAAAAAACTTGAATTCATGAATGTACAAAATTCAATTCAATTTAGAGTCGTAAAAACTCCTGGAATCCTTCCAGATAGAGCAGCCTGTAAAGGTCAGAAAATCTGATTTATGATCAACATTTTTCAACGAGTCAAGCATATCTGACAATTATATTGCATGAAAAACAAGAGGTATATGAGCTATGTATAAGGGAGTTAAACTGCACGAATTGGATCAAAATGCATAAATGTTTTCATTCTACAGAAGCTTATCGCTATTACAAGTCATTAATTTACTTCCGAACATTTCCTCAGAAACCATAATGTCTTGAAAAACAGAGCAATTTATTTATTTTCTGAACAATTAGTCCTGCAGCAGTAATTTTATCAAATTTTATGTACGGAGTAACGATTAACTTCAAAGGAGGGGATAAATCTCAAAATCGAGAATTCCCTTATGTCAACGCTAATCTTTTGAACTGATTTCCATAGGAGATAGGAAAACAACATTAAAATGTAAAACATTATAAAAAGATTCATATACAAGAATCTTCATCGGCACTTGAATTATCATTAGTTGGCAATAATTTAAGTTTTAGTAGAAACTTTAAATCTCCACATCCGTCCATCTGATAAATTAATATTTTATTACAAAAAACAATGTTCTTGATAGTAATTAAAACAAATTCTTCGTGTAACATCGTTAATGACCACTGCTATAACGTTTACTGCAAAATTGCAGTCTTATCAATTTTCAAAATGGCTACCAGGGAATTACAAGCTCCCTTTGTCCATTTTGATTCGATGTGATCCTTGATTATTAGAATAGTAATTAGCGGTGTAGATGTCGATGCGATCCTTGATTTTAGAAGTTTCATTGCAATTCTGGTGATTTTTCGATGCGATTCGTGCTTTTAACATGTCTGATCCAATCCTTGATACATATTTAGTAGTTTTATTATTTCCGAAGAAATCCTTGGTTTAAAAACTTTGGATATAATTCTTGATTCAAAAACTTTAGATACAATTCTTGATTCAAAAATTTTGGATCAATTCTTGATTTTAAGAATTTTGGATCAATTCTTGATTTTAAGAATTTTGGATCAATTCTTGATTTTAAAAATTTTGGATCAATTCTTGATTTTAAAAATTTGGATACAATTCTCGATTTTATCATTACTGATGAAATCCTTGATATTAAAATTTTCATTACAATCCTTGACTTTGGATCAATTCAATCCTTGATTTTAAAACTTGAAAAAATTTGAACAGTTTTAATTTTTTAAATGGAATTTTGCGTAAAATTTTAAAAAGAAACATGTTTTCCTATTTTAAATTGGCCTTTGATAAAGTAAATTTGCATCGGCAGCATCGCATCGTCGAGGGTAATTTACATCTACTGATTAGGGAATCTTCCAATTAGCCTTTTTTTATCAATCGGCAATTAAATTTATCGCACAAGATTATATTTGTGAGTCATATGTACATTACAAGTATTGCCTGCAGTAGATTTATTTATACTGCATATGCATATGGGCATATATATCATATCAAGTATAGGTAAAACAATTAACGGGTGAAGTTTCATCGCTCCTAACCCCATCACACCGCTCATCGCTCATCAGCACCTCTAAAGGATTCCGTGATGGAATCTAAGATTTCAAAATAATTCAGAATAAATAAGGATTTTCACATCCATTTGCTCCTTGAAACCTTTAATTTCCATGCTTTCATCATCATGGTCCACTTTCTTCAAAAGGATCAAGAATATCTAATCAACACATCATCTGCAGTAGCATCAAGTTTCAGATTTAAAATTCTCTTCTCGAGATTTTCAAGCCTCATAGAAGCGACATGTTGTAATTGACGAATGGTTAATTAAATGTAGTGGGTAATATTTCATATATAAAAAGCGAGAAAATATATAGGTATACATATATAGTGGATTTATGTATAAATTGTGGTAGGAAAATGGATGTACATTTAATTAAATAGCATATACATACACATGTGCATTATATACCTATAGGTATGTACATATGTACATATACATACACATAAGGGCTGGCACATATGTACACAACATGCTCCAAAATACACAGATACCCTCCCATGTTATTCTTCGCTCATCATTAGTAGCGCAGAGAAATTAGACTCGCCTCGGAGGATCCAGATATAATTATTATTATAAATCAGAGTGCCTTTTATACAGCCATTCTAAATTCATTCACCAACCGTTCACTCATTCTCTGCGGTGTCTTATTTTATGGTGCAACTCTTATTATTATTGCTGTATAGATAGATACAATTTTTTTTTATTTCTGCATCTAAATTTTTTTTTAATGCAAGTGTTTTTAATAATGAGAAAATATACTCCCCTGTTTAAATAGCATGGATTTCAGATTTTCTTTCCCTATATTTGTAATGCATTTTTGGTTATGTGTACTTGTATATGGGTTAACGTTTTTAATGCTTAAATATTTACGGCTTCTGTATGTTTCTAGTGCATCAAAATTTCTAAAGGGCTCAAATTTCCATGTATTTCTAATGTACCAAAATTTTCATGTATTTCTAATGTACCAAAATTTTCCTGTATTTCGAATGTACCAAAATTTCCATGTATTTCGAATGTACCAAAATTTATATGCATTTCTAACGTATCAAAATTTTCACGTATTTCTTATGTACCAAAATTTTCATGTATCTCGAATGTACCAAAATTTCCATGTATTTCTGATGCACCAAAATTTCCATGTATTTCTGATGGATTCAAATTTCCATGTATTTCTAATGTACCAAAATTTTCATGTATTTTTAATGTACCAAAATTTCCATGTATTTCTGATGTACAAACATTTCCATATATTTCTAATGTACACAACTCTTCATGTATTTCGAATGTGCCAAAATTGCCATGTAATTCTAATGGGCCAAATAGCAATATATTTTTGTAACGTGATTAAATTATTTTTAAATTCTGCGTTAAATTTTTCGTGTACTTATACTAAATTAAAATTTCCATATATTTCGAACGCATTAAAATTTCTATGTACCTGTATTTCCAATAAATTCAAAGTTTGCTTCATTTCTATTGCAGTAAAATTTCTGTGTATTTGTAATACATTAAAATTTCTTTATAATTGTAATGCATTGAAATTTCTGTATATTCGTAATGCACTATAATTCCTATGGATTTAAAAAGTAATAAAAATTTCCTATATTTAAAAATCACTTAAAATCCCATTTAATTTAGCCTGATCCTGTAAAATTAAATGTAATTATTTTAAAGACTTGCTAAATAAAATGGACTCTTAATTCCTGAACGTTCAATGTTAATTATGACGGAATAATTCTTCATTAACCTCCGTCAGAATGAGCCTGATCTGCCGAATCCTGCAATACTACAGCCGCCCACCCACCGTATCAGGAGCATCTTCCATATCTCTCTGTAAATAATTCAGAGCCTCATCCTTCCTCTCAAAACACCTTCAGCCATGCTTAATTAATGATTTCCATGTTTAATTACATGGATTAAAAATATATAATTTACTCAGAACATTTTTTACAGTCTATAATAGAGACCCTTTTTGGAGCAGAGAGAATATAATAATATGAAATCTTTATGGCAAAATACATGCTAAAACATATCTACAATTGCAAAATACGTGCTAAAAAAATCTTTATGAGAATTCACATACATATATGAAAATCTTTGTGCAAAAAAAAAAATTGAGAGCAAAAGCAACAAATCCTTAAAGGAAAATCCACCTTATTCTTATAGAAATCATCTCACTCCTCGTCAGTCAAAGATTGAATTTATAATGCAAAAATAAAATAATATATAATTACTATGACCATCTTCGCATGGATAAAACGGGAAATCCTTTTTCTTCTTGCTCTTCCATTACACATATTTTTCAGCTCCTTAATTAAAACTTGTTCAATTAACGGCAGCTCGCAGTCAGTCAGTCATATAGTCTTTCCACTTTCAAGCACAAATGATTTATTTCATTCAGACGTATTATTAAAATAAAAAAGCAAAAAAAAACACACCTTTTGCACTCTCGGCATGCCATATACATATATATAACATTGTACTATTAATATATATATACAGTTTTCTACTTAAAATCAAAAATCATAGGCCTGTAGACATGGTGGAAAATATTATACATCGCAAACATTTATTTTCAAATCTTAGGGGTCGTTCTCAAAATACGTCATCAAAAATTCCAAATCAAATTTTTTTATACCCCACCTAAATCACCCGCTAAATCACGCGGACAAATAAACATTGGACGTCATCAGAAAATAACGAAAATTTAAATCATTAAATCCCCTGCCTTTTTTGCAGAAAAACTTTAATTAAATAAATCTCCCTTACTAAATAATCTTTAAAATGAAGAAAGTTAATACCGTGGCGATGAAATTTACTGGGTATAATTGTGCATTTAAATCTGCGCAGACGAAATGCTCGTAAAATAAACAAATGGATTTGCATTTTCTAAGATTTTTGCAGAGATATACGAAACATATGTATTTAAAGAAGGTTGATATTAATATTTTTATGCAAAATTCAGTGTTAAAAGCAAAAAATAAATTATTGTGTGCAGGATTTCACAATAACGGAATTTATTCACAATGCAAAAAAATGCATTTTTATAATCCAAGTAAATCCTTTCACAAACCCAAATCCCTTGAGGAACAACAATGCAAAAAATAATGCTAATCATAAGTAAATGTATATATCTGTTGTAGGTTTAGGCTTATGAAATGTTGGAAATAAGAAACCACGAAGCTCCAACCCAACATCCCGCGAGGAGAGGTTGCGAGTTGAGAGAGTCAGTGAATTGTTTAATAATAAAAGAGTTTAAAGCGCTGAAAGGAGAGCAAATTCAAGTAATGCTGCTGATGATATGAATGGATCGGCCACAAGTGCGGCGGGTCAGTGGCCATATTAAAGTTAAAGGTAAAATTCTAGTCAAAAGTCTGTCTATTTGCCTTCAGATGAGAGCAAAACCAAAAAATTCATTGATGAAATACAATAAAAATTGAATAGAAGAGCATCAAAGGTTTTTGCTTTTGCTTTGCTCTATAGTTGATAATTGTTGTTGTTGTTGCTGGTATATTCAAAGAATTGGAGACTGCATTTTTGCAGGGATTTTTTTTCGCAATTATTTATGACATTGCATGCTAAAGGCTGTTTATTGGTGCAAATGCAAAAAAAATAATAATAATCTTTTCCAAAGGGAATAACTCCATTCAAAGGGAGTTGAAATGAATAAAAAATTGCTTCTCTGTCTGCCTATAATGTTTTTCATATGAATTGCACATAATGTACATATATGTGGAACATCAAAATCAAACGATTTACCAAAGTTCCGCTACACTTCACAATGTAACGAGGAATATTTTGTCGGTGTAGGGTCCGAAAGTACCAATTTCTATCTCTTCAATGCAAAAAATTGGCACTTTACAATATTCTCATCGGAGAATCCAAAAGTACCAATTTCTATGCTTTCAATGTAAATTTAGCACTTTTGGAGATTCCCAGCGGAAAATCCTAAAGTACCAAAAGTTGTGTATCTTCTATATACAAAAATTAGCACTTTAAGATACCGCGGGTGGAAAATCCGAAAAGTACAAAATTGGTCCATATCTTCCATAGAAAAACTAGCACTTTAGGAATTCCTCAGTCTGGAATCCCAAAATCCTAATTTGTATCCCTTCCACGTCAAAATTGGTACTTTGGAATTCTTAGGTGACGATATCGAGAATGGAGGGAAATATATGGAATACGCATATGTCCCGAGAGTAAATTAAATTTTTTTATATTTTGATTTTGGCCATGACATTGCCAATTGCATGACGCAGTAACATAGCGGCGGATATCGTGTAAAGTTCATAACCTGAATATTGAAAAAAATATTTGTGTGCGCTACACCATATCAAAATATGATTCAGCGGATGACAATGCATTCTTTTTACTATAAATGAAGAGACAATTGTAATGTAGAATTTACATCTGCCGTCGTACATGTTGGATAAACGTATGCAGATTAGCCTGGGATAAGGATGGGGACATGTGACTCCGTGTGTATTTCAATCTAGTATACATAAGTAAAAGGGTCTGGCCAATCTAAAACAAACAATAATTTTATTCCCTCCAGCATTGTTTAACATCTGTGAAATGCGCTTCTTTTAAAAATTATTATTACAGACATCCGATGATGAAGCTCAAGATACTATGTAGATGATGTGTTTTTACATGTTATTTTGACGACGTCCACTTGTGTTAACTACGCATATCTAATTTTTTCATATGTATTTCCCATGGTAATTTCGGACGTACAGAATTTTCATATACATATGGAATGGGAATTTATACATGTATAAATTCCCTATTATATATATGCATTTAGTCTTTTCGTATATAGAAAATTTCCCCTTTTGTATTTAAGTTCCTCGTACGGATCAACATTGTCTACTATTGTGTATATGTAAAAGTTATGTGTGTATTACAATCCTCAGGAACAGAAACGGGAACGGGGCAAAAAATTGTGGAGATGTAATATAATAATAATAATGCAAGTGTACATCTCTGGCTTTGCTTTTGCCATACATGGCGCGAACAAATGGAGAGAAACGAAAACACCAAACACAATAGACAAAAAGTATTAGCGTGTTCCGTAAATGAAATGTTTTTTACCCCGAATTTTCAACTCTCGTAGTATTGTATTTTAATATATATTGTAACACAATATTCTGCTGATTATCTCAAGCATCATTGCATTGTGTGTATACAATATCTTTCCCTGAACGTTCTGGTCGTTGTACTATGTATACCATTATACAATGAGGAAATAGGATACATGTACTATACTTTACATATATCGTGATTTCCCATCGGTGCCTATATATTTAATACAGAAAAGGAGCCAAAAGAGTTTGGAAGATGGCTGTATACAAAACGGATGATTCGCAGGACGACAGTAATAGACACTTTGCTTTATCGATGTTCATAAATTATGAGGAGCTGGGCTTATGGTTTGCATATGCAGGGGCCATTCAAATCCTTGCGGATTTAATCCTCTTTATCGACAATTTATTCCTACGAAATTTCATTTTGATACAGTTAGTTATAATGTGTACAGTTTATAACATACGTGTCAAAATTTTCCACGTTTTTTAAAATCCCCATAAAATTTCCCAATGTTCTTTGAAAACTCACCGTAAATTTTCCACGCTTTTTTAAAATTCACTCAAAATTCTTAACATTTTTTGAAAATTTACTTTAAATTTTCCATGCTTTGAAAATTTACTTTAAATCTGTAACTTTCTTTAAAAACTCCTTACAATTTTCAATGTAAATTGAAAATTTGCTTAAAATTTTCCAATTTTAAAAATTTGCTTAAAATTTCCCAATTTTAAAAATTCCTTAAAATTTCCAATGCAAATTAAAAATTCACATTAAAATTTTGTATTATATTTCGAAAGCACATACATCATTAATAAATATGTTAAATAATTACTCAATACTGTAAATCTCCACATAAGTCAGAACGTAAATTTAAACACAAATCTCTAAGTGTAAAATCAGTCGTAAATCAAAAATGTGTAGATACATTCAGGTTGATCATGAGGAGAAAACGTTCTACCTGATCGCGCCTTAAGACCGAATTTCCTCAACGAGCCCTCTTAAAACCTCTTGGCGCACACTAACTCATAAATCCATCATGTGTTGTCTTCTCGTATGGTATTTGAAACTGTCATGAAACTAGGCAATGAGACCAAAAAAAGAGTTAATAGCATATTGCAGCCCAGCTAATATAACTTTCAAACGGACTGTGAGAGCCTTTCCTTTCCATTATAATCCATCCATCCATTTAAGCACAAAAAACGCTCGTCCAACAATAATCATATACGAATCATTCTGTCTACCGGCAACAACAACAGCAACAATAATGTACAGCAAGTCGTCATATAGCGTTCCTTCCAAAAAAAGCTAACTGCTGTGCGTCCCTCCATTAAAAACGGCAGTCGTATATAGTCAGTGAGTTCAACGTTGTTGGAGACTCAGAGACAGAGAAATAATAATAATAACAACAACAACAACGACAACATTACCAATTGCAGCATATCACACAAGCAGTCAAAGAGTGGATGTCCGTAAAAAACCTTTAAATTTTTAAACCAAATCTATATTACAGTAAGAGTGTTATCTTCCCGTCAAGATTTCTAGTAATGTAGAGCGTCATCCGCGTAAATTGCACTGGACGTCGTCATACCGTTGCCGTAAGGAACAATAAGGAACGAGTTTCTTCATGTCAGCTCGTATTCCAAACCATCATATGCATATTTATACAGTGGAAACTCTTTATAACGGCACTAGCAAAAAATTTGACCGTAAGGAAGAAGAGCTTCCTATAAGAGCCAAAATTTAATGTCAATTTATTTCTACGGCAGAAAACTGCTATGCCCTTATAGAAGTCTGCTCTTATAAAGAGGACCACTATAGGGAGTCTCCACAGTATACAGTGGAAACTGTTTATAACGGTCTCCTATAACACTGCAAAATTTGACCGGTGTAAAGAAGTGCTGCTATAAGAGTCAAAATTTCATTTAAATTTTCTTTATAGGGCAGAAAAACAGCCATTATAGGAAATCTACCCTTAATAAGAGAACCGTTATAGTCCGTTCTCATAGTGCATCATTTTGAGATCCGCTTTTTTTTATTTCTACCTCTCGTTTCCAGCTTTCTTTGTAAACTCTTTATAACGGCCTGCAAAGCTGAAAAATTTGGCCGTTATAAAGAAGTTTTGCTATAAGAGTCTAAATTTATTCTAGAACAGTGCAGCCATTGTAGGGAGATTGCTCTTATAAGGAGAGCCCTCATAACGAGTTCCCACCATAGATTTGACGCTAAATTCATCAAATCCAACACGTCACATTGAGTAACTTTCGAGCTACATCTCAAGCTTTTAATTTTACAATGACATTTGTGACCTTGATCCTTTTATTGTACTTTAAACGGAAAAACTTCACATTGGAAGATAATATGAACTTCATTATTTTTAACGCATACTTATATAAATCCCCATTGACAGAGCAATACTGGGCCTCATTATCTTATTTTAAGGCGTAATTTTACACGCTGAAACTCCTCAGCGAGAAAATGTTTCATTCATAAGAAAAACGTTGTTGTTGAAAATGACTGCGGAAAGACGCAGTCATTTTCACGTCGTGGCTCTGCTCTGTGTGGAGGAAAATTTATTTGCGGTGGTTGACACAGAAAAAAATAAATTGAGACTTTGCTATATGTATTCTCTCTTTCAATAAGGCAAGAAAACGTATAGGATTTTTAACCATTATAATTAAGCTTACAACACCTTTAATGAGCATGAATGTGTAATGAATAAGAAGACGAGTGTGGCAGAGAGAGAGAGAGAGAGAATTGAGAAAAAGAATAGAAGAAGACAAAGAATAAGATGAAGATGAAGAAGAATCTAAATGAAAAAGTATGCCGGAAATACGGACAATGGAGCGAATAAGATTGCGGCAGGGTTGGGAGCATCCGACAAAAGTGACATTTATATTTTTATAAGAAGACCAAGAAAACGAGTGAAATGGAGGATGAGGAGCGGAAACAATTTGGTTGAAGAAGTTGAGCCAAAATATCATTTCTATGTATGTGTATATTTTGGTGGGGGGATATGTTTTTATATAATTATGTATGTATCTAGTTTGCATTATTTGTATATCGTCAGCGAAGTATTACAAAGTACCAATTTCTGTATTGAAGGTATACAAATTGGTACTTTCGGATCCTTCGCCGACGATATATTTTTTTTTTGAAATACTACATAGAAAATACTTGGAGGGAAAACATGCTGAGGCGCTTACCTTGCTTAACAGAGACGTATCGGGAATTAAGTGAGGCCACGAAGGCCGCCTGGGGAAGTGAGTCCTCAAGAATGAAAAGCTCATCTTTGGTGACGGAGTGAGAGCGCGTTTTGAGCACGGCTTTGGAGCCGATCGGTGCCAAGTAGAGGCCGCGGAAGTCCCGGAGAGCCATCTGACCATGATGGTACTCAATGGAGAAAAGACAGTCCTTCTCGCACTTCTCCTGCAATTAAATACCATTTAAGACACATTTAATTCTCCGTACTAAATATTAATAAAATATATTTATATATTTTATTATTTTTATTTATTATTAAAAAATGTTAATATTTTTAGCCCAATCTTTATGACATTGATTCCTTTCCATCACAATAATTGAATTATTTAAATTAAATTCAAAAATAAATATTTTACAGTACATTGACCATATAGAAGATTCATCAATATTATTAACTCCCATCTTATTAAACAGCACATTTTTAATTGAGAAAAATCTTTCCCCATCACAAGGATAATATAATAGTAAGGTTGTCTCGATTAATGGCGTCGCGATCGACACACGATGACGTTGTTCAAGTAGCAA
>JAQGAK010002946.1:0-17223 GCA_034696945.1 Lipothrix lubbocki
AGCCCAAACTCGTATTATAATGTGTTGGGGGGGGATCATTTGGGGAGGTCCGAATCGGTTTTTGGAAGTCTGAAAAATTCAGTTGAGGAGCTGGGGGGATGGGAGTTCAAAGTTGATTTTGGAGCCTATTTCCTGTGCCTTCATTTATTGACCGATTTTAATGAAATTTGGCACAGACACTGATAAAAATATTTTACATAGGCGGATATTTTTATAATTTCGAAATTTCGGGTTTAAACCGATTTTTTGGTTTCAGTTTGACAAAGTAAAATTTATCAAGTTTAAATGAATATTTTACCATAAAATCACTAAAAAAAAGTTAATTAAACTGCCCGGTTACGATTTTCATTCAAACTGGCCCTGTTTTGGCGGGTATAATCGGGTAGAAGTTAGATCCATCGGAGTTTTCGTTGTAGCCAGCGCAAACATTTATAATACAACTCTAAAATCACAAACATTTTGTACGTATGCATTTTAAACAAGTCGTGGTTTCTAGTCATGCACCGGCTCAATAATCCGGGTCATACCAGGTAAAATTCGGTTTTTCGGAACACTTTTGTTTATAAATGACCAGAACGATTCACAGTGTTTATAAAAGCAACAAAAACACTTCTTGGTAATTTTTTATTGTAAAATTGACCCTATGAAGACGGATAATAACGTTAAATTAACGACTATCGTGCATGGTCAAGATATTTGTTGTCAGAATTGCATGATTTTAATAAACACTTCTACCTAGGGTCAAAACACGATTGTAGACAAATTCCTTGCATTAGAATTTCAAAAGTCGGCATGATCCGATTTTTCGGTGTCAGTTTGAAAAGTTAGATTTTAACTCGGTTGAATCGATATTATAATACAGAAGTATTAAAAAGAGGTATCCTAAAATATTTAGTAAATGTTTATTAAAAGGTCAAATTTCTAAAAATTTTAAATGCGCGTTAATATCACCTAGTTACAAAACTAAAGGTTCAAGCAATGATCCGAGTAATTATCGTCAAATATCACCGAAAACACCGAAAATCGGATCATGTCGATTTTGGAGACATCTGAAATTGACATATTCCGTCCTTCTATAAGTATTTAATAAAAATGTACGGCAATAATTTATACAGTTTTTCACATATTGATTTATTTTTTCAAAATAATTGGTTTTCAAGTAGTTTCAAGTACACTAAAACGAACAATTACGCTGTTTTAATTATTGCATTTATATGTTTATCCATAAACTTTGACAGGTTTAAAGTCCATGCTCCCTCCGTACCAAGAAGGTAATGCCAACTCTGGATAAGCCTTGGACAAGACGGGTAACCATTTCTTTTTTGATCCATAGATCTCGACTTTGCTGATGAGAGGCCCGAAGATGTCTGCACCGAGATTCTTTATGATATCCGACGGGAATCCAACTAATAATTTGTAATGTTAATTGACATAAATTTTTGAGTGTGTATATATAGGCTAGTATGTCCTATAGTTGGTACTAACGAGACACAAATTATTTATAAATCCCCATCACCGTAACCATCGTGCAAAAAATATTAAGTACGTGCATATTTACATGTAAATACATTTACACGTGTTAAAATAGTATTAATTACTCGTGATTAAATCTTGGTAACACCATAAAATCAAAAGTTCTAAAGAACCGTGATACAAGTACTTACTGTTAATAACATACACTCTGTGTATTCCGATATCCAGTAACCGGGAGTAGGTTCGAAATTCATGGAGTATAAAAAGGAGCGCTGCGATTGAAATTGGTAATTTTTGTAATAGCAAAATTTGTATGTGGATTATATATGAGTTACTTTAAATTGCCTTATTCCATTTATTAGTACGAAGTATACGTAATTAAATTTATTAAAAGATGAAATCGCATAGAAATTAGAAATTCGTCGTTCCAACTTACAAGGCCCATGACTGAACTGCGTGACATCAAATCCTTCGAAATCCAAAATGATATCTGCGCCATCTGACTCATTGATTCCTTTGTCATCTGGAGTTAGACTTTATAGAAATTTAGCAATTGTAAGTTTATCTTCTTTTTTTTAAATAACTTTAAATATTTCTAATTTGTTAGAATAGAATTGTCTTTAATTAATAAAAGTATTAAAATATGATTTATTTTTCAGAAACTTTTGAATTTTTAATTTTTAAAAATTGAGAGTGTTGATAATTTGAATGGTAAATTTCTAATGTTGATTTGTTTTAAATAAAATAAGCTTTATCCCACCTTTTAAGAGCATTGATCACTAGTTGAATGAAATATCGTTCAAGATTATTTGTAGCCTCCGTTCCTTGCTTTACAACCTTCCGTATATTATATTTTCCAGCTTCAATCACCCACACTGTAAAACAAATGCTTGCTTGCATTTAATTATTCGTAAAAATACTATATGCATCATATGCAAGGTGATTAGTTTAAAAAATTAATTTTTAATCTCAAAGCCACTCGTAAAATCAAGGTCTTACATTGTCTTCCATCTTTATCACTTCCAGCATGATAATACGGAAAGCTTTCAATGATTTCCTTCGGCGGCTTCCAGTTTAAAATCTCATTGTAGAATGTTGACCAGTCCTAAAGAAAATGCAATTTAAAAAATTGTTATCCTGTCCTTTACTAAACTACATTAGGTTGCATTACCTGAAGTGTAAAATTCTTGAACATTCCACAACAGGAACCTTTTTCATGCAAAACTTTCAGAGTTTTGTCATTTAGGACAAACGTTTGCGCTTCATCTGCAGTAGCCAAATCTAATGCGAAGATGAAAGAAAGGTATAATAAAAACACAATGTTAATCTTCCCCTTCATGTTTGCAAATTTGCAGTATACGTGCAACAAATGGGAGCAAAATAATGATCGTTGAACACTTTGCGACAACTATGAGCGGACTAAGTGCTAATCACTAAAATCGCTGGAGATTTTTATAGGATTTTTCGAAAGGAAGTGAACAAAGGAGCTACGTACATGTGTAAGTATACAATATGAGATGTGAAAAAGTTTATGGCAATTCCAGTTAAAAGTTATTTTCCCATCGTGTGAACTGCCCATGGATGATATTGCTTTCGTTAGAAGTTGAGGATATTATATGATGTACATAATGCAGACAGTTCAATAACAACAACATGACGTTTAAGACAACAGCCATAGGAAATCATAGGAACAAATTAGAAATAGTGGATAACAATATTAAATGGTCTTTAATGTTATATTGTTATAGATTTTTTGCAAATAAGAATAAATTCCCAGGTTACAATATCATTCAATCATACAATTAACTATGCGAACTTTTTATGTTTATGGTACCCGTGGCTGTGGTGGCGTACTGCATGTTTTATTAGTTAAACCATAATACTGTTTTTTTTTCAGTAATTCGCATATATCGTTGAAGAAGGATCTTAAGGTACCGATTTCTGTGCTCAAGGGATGGAAATTGGTACTTTAGGATCCTTCGCCCTTGATATATGAATAAACTTTTACAATAATTGCTCACCTCACTACGGAAGGAGTGAAGTACTGATACTACATGTTATATTTCTGTATTTTCCAAACTTATAGCATGGGAAAGTACATTATTTTTTATGGATCCTTTCATGATGTTGAGATAATTAATTAGTCTTGCAAGCTTTGCACATTCTGACTAGGTATATATATTTTTAAGTATGGAAGTATGTACAGAATTGATATGAAGGAAAGGATTTTTATTCTGTTAACTTGTGTACATATATATACTTGCTCAATATAGTACCTGTGTACATACAAACTTATAGTTTTTAGACGGTTGTGGATAGGTTTTCTACAAGAAACAACAATATCCTGGTATGTCTTTATTTTTGTAAGTCTTTGCCTTTATTTACGAGTGGGAATTAGTTATGGAAAATTTGTAGATCTACACTATTTGTAACTTCACAAAAATAAGAAGCGGAACTGAATGAAAATACGGCAATATTGTTTTCCAATTCATAGCTTGGAAATTTTTGCATGACTCATGTAACAATATTGTTAAGCTTATGAATGCCCGTTCCAGTACTTGTTGCAGAGTACAGCATTGTGGTTTTACCCAACACGAAAACTTACTTGATGGGAATTCTTTTACATTTAAAGTATTTAAAATCATAATGATTATAACAATAAATTGTAATAATAAATTGTAATAATAAATTTTTTATGCGCAGATGTGCAACAACTCTGTTTATTCTATCGGCTTTACTAATTGTCCCACATACAGAAGTGGTAAGGTGGAGGCCACCATTTTGTCTGGTGTCAGTTGTACTATCTACTTGTACCATTTAGTATGGAAAAATTCGAATTAAAGCATAGGCCCGTAGCAAAAATTTTGTACCCACGCCCCACACCCGCCCGAAGCCCGTTTAATTCTACCCGTAAACGTAACCAATCCATCCCTAATTAAGCAAAAACAAACAAATCCCACCCAGCCCGCACTAGTTTTGAAAAACCACTACCCTTGATTTCGTAAATATAAAACACAAACTGCAATCTGCGCCCGTTTTGCGGGTTGGTCCGTCAATGTATCAACAGGTCTATTATGCTCTATCGAATTTATTGGCTATGTACATATTTTTAGTATTTAGTGTTGGCAATCTAAACATGCCAAGGCATTTTGAGCATTTTCAGTCGAGGGCAAAATGAGGGCATAATTGCAGTTTGGGGATTGTCAATTTGGGCATTTTCAAAGCAGGAAATATGACAAAATTTTGATCATTTTCAATATTTCAGGGCAATTTTTGTAAGAATTCGATCATTTTTGAAAGTTTTTTCCGAATATATTGGCGACAGAAAACTTTCGTATTTAGTATTGAATTTAAATTATTATCAATAATTTTTATTTATTTATTGATGATAGTTTGTCTTTTATACCATTTTATTTATTTTGGGAATTATTTGAAAAAATATGGAAAATGTCCAAAATGCCAGGATTTTTGCCCAAAATTGGGCATTTTCAATTTTCTGCCATGGGAAGATTTTTTGGGCATTTCCCTAGTGGGCAGGGTATTTTGAGCAGGGCGGGCAGAAACACAAGGGCATTTTCTGCCAACACTACGCATTTTATAATTTCTGCAAGTTTATGTTAATATATACACATAATGTACATAGTAGCAGTGATAAATTGGCTTCGACTTTCACTATTGTTACCTGTTACCAAGCAGTTTGCATTTCTAAAAAGTATTTCGAAAAATACGATTCCAATGGTGATTAAAGGATTAAATTAAAGCATATGTACATTCCTATGTTTGAAATGGTGTCGAAAATAAGATTTAATCTTGGTTACCTAAGCAAATTTTACGCAGCCCTTTAAACATAATTTTCTTGGTCAAAATATCAAGGGTAAATTCCAATCTAATTTTAAATTGTCAGCTAATGCTAAATGTGTATTTCCACAAAAACCTTCCAAAATGTTTATTTTTTGCTTGTATTGACCATCGAAATAATATATTATTAATCCATCTTTTGTCAAACTAAATGATGAATGCAATACATATGAATCATAACAGATGCTATAAATAGTTGTTGCTAAAAATAAACGTACACCTTATATGTATGCCCTTCATTTTGTATCCATGTTACATAACCTTGGGGTCTTTTACCTCTTGTACAGGTCCCTTGAAACCTTTCTTATTATTGACAATGAACTCGATAGGTGACTCATTTTGTAGGTTACTAAATCTAAATTACTACGAAAGGCAGAGGACATTGGTATTTATTTATGGACTGGTTACAATATATAATTTGTTGGTACCAGTAATGATTGAGCAAAAGCATCAGAAAATTTTCTAATTCAATACAAACTCAAAGCTTCACTCAAATGAGAATGAACGTTGGCCGTTTGCTCCATTAAAAGTTAAAAATTGGTACAGTACAGACGTTTGGTGACTGTTGTTTCAAACGTAATTAAACAATTTCGTTCACCGTTTTTGCTCTAAATTTAGTTGATATTTTCTCATTCAAAACTCTTGGAAAATTTACACTGAAATTAATTTTTGTTGCTGCTTAATTTAATTTGATTACTCATTATGTAGGTGTAGGTATACAATAATTAATTGTTGCGTCGCTCGATTTTGCAGGTGTTCTTCCAAAATGGCCACCAGCCGAAAAATATTGTATTGCATCTTTCTCATCTGGAATTTCTTTAGTATTTTTGTGAAGACATCTCCCGCTGTTAGCAAAGATTCGTACGAAAAGATTGAGCTAATAAATCCTTTACGACTGGACGTGGTAAGTTTAATTGATTTTTTAGAAATTTTTATTTAATTATCGAATTTAAATTGTACATTTTTATTGACTATTTTCATTAGAACTATTTAAATTCTAAAACGAAAGGACATGAGAATTCTAAACTCTTCAAAACGGTGTAAAAATTAATTAATTCCGTAATTTATTGATTAAATCAATAAAAATGGTACAACGTTTTAAATTTATTCTCCCTAAAGGTAAATGGAGTCCTTCCTTACGAATCAATTTCGAAATTGATTATCGCAGTAAATCTCCCTGACCCTGGTCTGATAATAGGGGGTCGCAATGTGGCTGAAGTATCCATGGAGTCTCTCCGAAATGAATTCGGGTCAACTTTAGTTCCTGAGCATAATCAACATTTCGCTGTCCATTCGGTCTTAGCCAAAACATCGAATTATGTTTTTGGCACTGAAGAACAAATGCGAGCGTTCATTAATATTGTAAGTGGAGTTGGAACACTGTAAATTGCAACTTTTATTGGACATTTTTGTTTAATTTTGTATTACTTATATACTAAATTTTTAATTTTATTACTTCAATGAATAAACAAATAAAAAAACTACCAATATTTAAAAATAATTAAACATGACATGGGTCAGAAAATTATTTAGCAAATTGGATAAAAATTTAATTTCGGACTAATTTTGTTTTCAGCTGAATCAGCGTGACCTCAAAGGATTTTCCGTTTCAGTTCTCAATAGCAGCTACTTCGAGAACATGATGACGTGTAAGCTTCAAGAATCGCTAGCTGGCAAGACTTCATTAGATGTAGTGAATACTCAAAAGTATGCCGATCTTTATCTGAAGCATCTAAAGTCCAGTTACACATCCTGCGTCAATCGCAATCCGCCACTGGATCTGATCGGGAACTTGTTAAAAGAGAGGCTTGTTGAAATTGATGAGCAGAATTTATTACCTTTTGGCTATAAGTTGGCAATTCCATCAAGCAGTAATAATAATTACCAACTGTACCTGAATCAATCTCTGACCGACTGTCTGTACACTCCGGAGCGAATTTATGTAATTGTGAATATTCCAGTAGTGAGGACACAAGCTCACTGGCTACTCTATCAAGCTCATCATCCCAGGTTCGCCTTCGAAGACAAGATTTGCTTAGCTGGGCCTGAGCAAGATAAATTCTACGCTTATGACAGCAATCATGAAAATGTACTTGATCTGGAAGCTACTTTATCCACGACCTGCAAGCTTGATGGGTTCAATCAGCTCTGTTTGATTCCACCTCTCCCGACTACAAAACCTGTTAAATTGAGTAGCAAATCAGCACAGAAAACTCCTGACGATGGTCATTTAATTAGCCAGACTTGTGCTGCCGGTATTCTGAACAAATTGCCTTTAAATGAATTGAAACAAGAGTGTAGATTTGTTTGTGATTCCATTAATCCAGATGAATCCGTTTTTGACGAAGTGAATCCATCAACGGTCATCTTAACAAATACTAGAAAAGCGAGGTTATTCTGTCCGAATGATAATTTGACCAAGACATTTGAGCGAATCGGGGCCGTCAAATTTGAAATTCATACCTGCGACTGTTATTTGTGGGCTGATGAGCTCTTCCACTCCTTTCGGTCTTGCTATCATGAGAACGAAACGTTGAGTAAGGACGCTAACGGTGCAATCAAAGAGAACACGAGACAACTATCAAGAGGGAATAGCTTTGATACTTCATACTTGGTCCCCCTGACTTGGACCAAAAACAATGCCAAAAGCATGTTGATGGAGGATGCCATTTCATTTCGGATCAGGAATTACAAGGAAATCATTGACTATGATTGGATTAAGAAGATGATTTCAGGGGGGAAAGAGCAGGACGAGCAGACTTCCTTGTCTGGCTATTGGAACATTTTTGACACCGAATATTCGGATTGATTATTAATATTTCCGCTGTTAATGGAAATAATTACTATTTATTTACTCCCAACAATATTCAGGTTCATGGTTCATTAAGCTCTCATTTAAAGAAGTACAAATAATACTATTTTTACTTTTGGAATGTAATTTTTATTGTATAATTAAAAAGTATGGAAGACACATAAATGTTGTTATTCGTACAAGGATGCTCATAAGAGTCCATGGATTTGTTATCTTCAATACACATGTATGTGTAAACAAACAAAATGTATATGTACATTATGTTTTCACGTGCTGGCAAAAGTTGTTTTGTAGCTTCTTCAGGAGCGCATATTATTGTTTATTTCATAATAAATTTGTTTCTGAATAAATTATAATTTTCTTACCTAAATACCGATACCAACCTTTGTAAGAACTCTAATAAATCTACGTTTTCTTCATTTTTTCATTCCTCGCCAAAGTCGATGAAGACGATGCGGATTTGCTGAGTAGCTGGAAGAGACGGAAGCTTTCATTCGAATTTAAAAAATATTTAAAACAAGAATTAACAAAGGGTAGGGTCCATGTACTACATTGAGGTAAACCAATGGTGTTGACATTATTCAATCATATTACCAACTGGGCTGTTAATTGGATAGTTATGTCTTGATGCATGTTGCCCCTTACAAATAAATAAGTACCTAATTTATTAGTATAAAATTAGTAAAACATTTTACAAGCGTTTTATCTTTTGTGCAAAAAAATGCAATCAATATTTATCAGTGAAATCAAGTTCTAAATATACATAGCCAGAAATAAATACTATGTTTGAGCATTTCGAATTTGTTTTGTGTTAATTTTTGTATTAATTTTTGTATTAATTTTTGTATTAATTTTTGTATTAATTTTTGTATTAGTTTTTGTAATTATTTTTGTATTAATTTTTGTATTAAGTTTTGTATTAATTTGTGTATTAATTTTTGTATTAATTTTATTCAATTTTTATATTGCTCTAGCACGAAGTTATATACCTCTAGCCCTGCAAATTGAGCGGCAGCAGTGTAGTTGCTCTTGTTTTTAATGCCGAGTGAAACGAAGGTTGCCGAGTGAAATAGACGAAAGGCTGTGCAGTCTGAACAAGTCCCTCGGGAATTCTTCCTTTTATTCTTGAATCTTCAGCAGTACTGAATAGTCTATCATATATAGGCAATAGGCAGGCTGATACAACTTTTGGGGAGAGATTCTCATTTATTCGCAATAATAAGGCTTCTCCCAACCCAATGTCCCAATGCACAAAATATTTTATTATTAAAATATAAAAATTAAAGTTCAGAAGCCTGCCTATAGTAATAACGTAACAAATAACCATCCCAATTATTTTTTAAATATTTAAAAATTAAGTTATCTGTAGTATTTTGTTTTGAAATACATTATTGTTCATTCCCCACTATTTATTCCGACATTCATTGCTCTATATACATTTTTATATTTGTATATATAAAAGTACAGCATTTCTATGATTTTATATATTTATGTATTCCTTCTGAGTTTGTCGCAGTAGAGAAATAGACAGACAGAACTCAAGGGAGATTCGGCCTTGATTTTTCAAAGCTCAACAGCAGCTTTGTTGAGTCAATCCAACTTCAGATTTTGGGGTTGGGGGGATGTATTTATTGATTGTTTTGATTTTTAATTAGTTGTTATCACTATTATACCAATCACCATCATGCGCCATTGCAATTAAATTAGAGATACCGCCAGGAGTCATGGAACCGTTTGACCTGAATTGAAGTAAACTGCTGGGTGTGTGTATTTTAGTGCATATTTATTTTATTTTTGTACTCATAAACACGCTAAATTTATACACTAAACTGGAATTTTAAAGTGCGATGGTCGTTGTAATTTCTGATTCTGGCGACAATTTAACCTCATTATTGCTGTTTCAACGCAAGGTGCAAAAAAAGTTTACAAAATAATATTCGTAAATAAATTTGTCCTACAATAAATTTTTAAAATTGTTTCCGATAAGAATTAATTTTTTACATATAAATTTGTTAATTGTTAATATTTAGGTGCAAATTGTATTAATGTGTTTTAGTCATAATGGTATATTTTTTAATTAAAAATTTTTAACAAATAATTTAAATAAATAAAAAAGAATGTAATTATTTTAATTTGTAATATGTAATTTTGACACTTCCAGAAATTCGCAACAATTTGCACAAAACTGAACCTGCAACAACAATGGACTCTAGACACATGTCAATCCCCCCACTGATCCCCCCGAAATCCCCCGCAGTATTAAACAAGCACCTCTCTCAACCAAATCTCATGATGAAGAATCGTCGAGTAGCGGAATTACACAAGACACATTCGGACGATTCAGCAGCTGGCAGTGAAACTAATAAAAAAGCATTTCGATCCAAAGAATCTCACAGGAGGACATCATCATTACCTCGGAGGAAATCCAGCGAACCCCGAGAAGATACTAGTTTGCAGTTATTGTCGCAAAAATCCAAGAGTTTAAGCACTTGCTCCGTTCAGTCCCCTCTAGTAGTCATCCCTTCTCATTTAAGCCTACCCGTCAAGCTCGCTAAACTGTCCCTGGCAGCAAATAATTTGGTGGCTGGGCATGACATCAAAATCCTGGTGAATGATGAAACGGAGCCGCGGAAGGACATCGATCAGATGCCCAAACGACCTTTGAAGAGGAAGAGTCAAGATCATGATCGGAATTTCCTGAGTGAGACGGGATCGGCGGGTCCGTCTGCAACTTCGGACTTCTGGCTACCAAAGGTTAAAGTCACCCCTTCCATGGTAACGCGATTGAATGCGGAGATCCTGGCGAATTTTCAAGTTGTTCAGACGAGTAGTAAGGGGACGGAGGATAAGCAGCGGCAAGTTAAAATCACGGAATTGCTTTTTGAATTTTTTAGTTCCAATGGATTCTTTGGGAGTGATGAGCGTATCACTGATGTAAGTTTCTAAAAATTTGGATTTTAAAATTGAATTAGATACTTAAGCCCTTACAATTTTAAAACTCCAAAACAAAAAAGAATTTCATGGTTGATTTTTAATTTTTCAGGCTATCGAAACACTGTCAACAAGAATAATATCGCCAGCAGACGATGAACTCTGGACGATCCTGACGACTGAGAAAGTTTTAAATGTTAAATTTGCATTTGTCTGTCCTGAAGCAGATTTACGGCAAAATTTGACGGGGGTTAAGGTCTTGAGATCTTTTCCGCTACTCCAGATTCGACGAATTTTGGTTTGTTCTGATACATGATGTGATATATTTAATATTTTAATTATTATACAAAATAATTAATTAATTACGTTTTAATCCTTCATTAAACATTTTAGTACTTAAATTAATGCTAATAATTTATTGCAGACTGACCCAGATCTATCTTTAGCCTACCTCGTGGGACCTGATACAGAAATTGTGACCGGAGACTCGGCTAAGACTGAAAAACTCATTAGTTCTATTTTAGTTGCTACGCTGCGGGTTCAGAAAGCTAACAACGCCAGTAGCAGCATTGATCAGCAAGGAATGAACGACTTGCCTATGGAAGTCGATACAACTACTAATAAAATCCCTGGGAGATTTTCTGGCTCCTCGACTCATCACAAGCATCAGAGATTACTAAACTCTCCACAGTTCCTGGAAGTAGCAAATGTACGTGCGCTGGAAATTCCAAGCATTCGGGAAACTTTTATGAGATTTCCCTCGGAGAAAAACATCTTCCATTCTTCGGCTGTAGTGGTGAGATTTGAGGAAATGACTTCGGACCTTGAAGCACCTGTCAGGATTCAGGTTGCGGCTGAAGGAAATGATTTTCGGGCTTCTATTTTAAAATTGTCGTAAGTATTCTTGAAAAGGCGCTAATAAATTCTTTAAATTATTATTATTGCCATTGATACTCAATCATTATTACTTTTTTCGAATTTGCAGTGGCAGCACACTCTCATTTTTCAATCCGATTCGTTCATTCTTCACATTTAATCCTGGGAATAATTTGACGAATATAGATGTTAGTAATGCTGAAAGTTTTTCCGTGAAACGGATCGAATCTCCTAAACCTCATTCGCTTCTGATGGTCAACAGTGAGAATTACTATATTTTAGAAACTGGAGGTGCTCAAGTGGCTGATGATATCTTCCAAAGAATTCAAGCTACTCAACGCAATTCCGTTTGCGGAGTAAGATCTTTTTGTTAACAAAAAATTATTATTGAAATAATTAATTTAGCAAAACTAATTTACTAATAAAATTACAGGATTGGAAATTATGAAGTCAACACAATTTACTGTGTGAACATGCACGCACGTTGCTTTTAAATGATAAGATGTTTTCTAAAAAACAATCTAATGAATTTTTAAGGTTGGAAAGCAAGTCGCGCACATTTTTATCACCGGACAATCACTCGTCGCTTTCCAGATTCATTCGTATGAGAGCATCTTCCAAGTGCCGGTCATGAACGTGATGAAATTACATGAGCCAAGTAATCAGGCCAATACTTGTGTGCTGGTGAGTTTGCGGATGTTTTATTACATATTTATATTTGTGACTATTTTTTTAAAATTTATTTATGATTTATATTTGTGAATATTTTATTTATTTATTTAGTATTTATATTTGTGAATATTTTATTTATTATTTATATTTGTGAATATTTTATTTATTATTTATATTTGTGAATATTTTTATTTATTTATTTATTATTTATATTTGCGAATATTTTATTTATTTATTTATTGTTTATATTTGTGAATGTTTTATTTATTTATTGTTTATATTTGTGAATGTTTTATTTATTTATTATTTGTATTTATGACCATGTATTATTGATTAATTATTGCTTATTTAATACTTCCAAAAAGAATGAACGGAGTCTGCATGGAAATTAACAAAACTATTGAAATTAACTCAATTTCAAGTAAACTTCAAGATACTATTAGTTAATTTGTAACTGTTAAATCAATTTTTATATTTTTCTGTCCCTCAAGGAACTTGACAGCACTGAAGCAATGGATTTCATCTCTACCGACAGTCCATGCTGGTCACTGACTTTCGCTAGTTCTTCAGCTAAAGCTAAATTTATCCAGAGTATTATTCATGTTACCCCTCACCTTGCACACGCACCGCAGAAAATCCAATGGAGTTGAATCCATCTTGTATCATCCGCAATAATGATTCATTTTCCCAAACTATTATTAACTCATTCCTATATTTCCCATTAGAAATTCAGTATTCTCTTGTCTCAGTAGTATTCCAAGAAGATTCTAACTTCAGTAATGAATCAGCATATCTGTAATTTTCGTTACTATATAACTGCAATGACGTCATGAAGTTCTTAAGTAATAGCAAAACCTAGTCGCATTACTTAATTTCTTTTTCGTTCTTTTTTACTGTTATACACTCACTAAGTATAAGAAGTATCTGTAAAACACGTCACGTGTCTCAAAAAAGACTTTATAAGTCATATTTGTATTCTAAATTGTAATAATATGAATACAACATCGTTGCTATTTTAAAAATAATTTTAGTTATTTCGTGCTATCTAAAATTTGTAAAACTCATTGACATTTTTTTTATCTCCATTTACTAAAAGAAAAGCTAGCGTGCAGGAAAACGTAAAAATAATATTTAGCAAAGAGAAACTTTCCGTAAACATACTTCGCTGCTGTATTTGTTATTAGGTAATTAATGTACGCGATATTGTCGGTGGAGATGAAAAAGTGGGTTCTCCATGTGAACAAAAATGCAAGTTGAGATATTCACCACCAATTCATACCAAGATGGGATATCCCGATTAAATTGCATTACACACTGAAAACGGAGGGAGCTTGTATTTAAAGTTTTAACTGCAAGGTAATTGTAAATTATAGTGGTGTTATCCCATACCTTGCTTTTAAAATGATGGTAGGTGGTGACCCCACTTTGCAGCTAGACATTTATGGAGATAGATCACTTTTCATCTCCACCGACGACAAACATGCCACTTAGATCTTATACGGAATCTATTGATAATTTATTTTGTTGTGATTATACCTATTGTGTATACTACCTATACATTATAAACTTTGTTGAGCATAGATCTGTTAAATTTTATTATCTTGCTTATCTGTGATGATCGTTTCCTGAAAATATTTCATTGTTTATTGTTCCTAAACTAAAAAAATTATCATTAGTTGTGATAGTTTTAAACTTGTAAGATTGTAGTCAAAAACTTGATGTACCTTCATTGCGTAGCCTTGAATGTGAACACGAACACAACATATATAAAGATTTATAATAATTATCAAAATGCACACGCTTTAAATATAGGCGGACAATAATGTTAGTTGGGACGAATTTCTAGAACTTTAAAACTGTGGGGAGCGGACAGGCTTTGATTTTTTGAAGTCTAGAGCGTTCTATTATCTATTTCGAAACTTTCAATGCTCTATGCGAAGCTTTCCAAAGATCCGGAATACATAAGATGAAAATCATCCTTTAGCAACGCTAACAATAATCTACCTGCACTTTAATAACAATAATTCATTATTATTGTTTCGGTTCAGCACTGATGTCGAAAAAAGAAAAATTTTACTTGTAATATTTACTATAATTAAAAATTATTGTACTTAATTGTATGATAATAATAATATTAACTCCCATAATTTTACTTTGTTCCTCGATGATCCTGCATTAGACAATGTAAACATACTAGTCGTAGAATCTCCTTCGAAGTTCGAACTATTGAGGGTAGAACGTAAACTTTTAGTATAGTTTTAGTACATTTATGAGTAGACAAAGTATGAAAATTAAATTGATTTTAATATTTTGGATATATATAAACATAAAATAATATATTTACTGCTATTGTAGTCACCTTGCAAGTAGTTGACGAAACGAAGTCACTATTTATTAAATTAAACTTATTTGTAACCAGAGAAAATGATGCTTTAAATAAAATATGAACAATAGTAAATTAAATTGGAAATTGAATTACCGTGATTCATAATATTAATTATGCACATCTGTAAAAAATTGCACGAAAAACTGACTTCGAAAATTGAGTTAGAGTTTGATTTGCGGTTATTTATTGCCAATGTTAAAGCAAGTAAAACGAATATAAATATATTGATTGACGATAATTATATATTATAAGAACTTTAAAACAAGCTATAAATTAGTGACATACATTACAAATCAGCGATGCTGAACGTTTTGAATTAAATCGAAAGTAAATAAGTAGGAGTCTAGTAGGGAATATCTGACTTATTACTGCCATAATTATTAATTATTACCAAAAGGTAATTTATGACAACTCATCCCGATGCTGATTCGCATTTGTTTGTTTTAACAGAATAACAACGTAATGAACAATACAATCTTGATTCAATTATTCTATATTTGTGATTTGATACCTTCTGGTAATTATTTTAATTATTTTTATACAAACGCTGAGGTGAAAAACTCGAGTAAAAAACGATTTTACTGTCCAGGGGCAGCCAGGGATTTATCCATGAATCGCTTTTTCGTAAAGCACAACCACCATTTCGAGGGCTTGCCATCCTCGGTGTTAAACACTTTTTCACACACCCTTGTTCCACATTCTTGACGAACTTGTAGCAAATACTGACGCATGAGTTCTAAAAAATCAAAACAAACATATAAATAATAGATCTATAGATGATATAAATAATAGTAAATTGCAAAATTTTTATAAATATTCATCCCATCAATTTAATTTAATTGTGATTTCATTTATAAGAATACACTTATTATTAATTTATTATTGAAAATAAATGTATTTTGAATTTTTCCTAACCTTAATCCTAAAAATATCAAAATAAAAATTTCCTTGTATCTTTTCCACATCATATTTTTCCTCAAATTTGTATTTCCTCACCTGCTTCTTGCGGGCTTCCAGGCCTGCCATAAACAGAATTCAAGACAAATCCTGGGTCGCCTGGAATGTCAAACTTGCTAATGGCCAAAGAGTACATCTCTTGCGATCCTTGATTTTTGTTTGTACATTTTGACAACTTCTTCAGGCACTCGCTGATGTACAACGTGATGTAGATCAGAAGGCGATCACTTTCACTCTGAAATGCGAACCAAGTTTTATGAAATTATTTTTTAATATTAAAAATAATTAAAATATTTTTTAATATACTTTTTGACAGGTTAAGATTCCATACCTTAATTTCGTAAGTACGGAAGAACACATTTGACTTGAAAAAGTACAGCGCTTCATCGATGATATCAAAATCCGAATTATCTCTCGGAGCCGGTCCCCTGGACTGCGTCCTCAATGGAAGAAGAGCCGTGTTCCCGATTACTTGTGCCGGGTTCAGGAATTGTGAATGATACGCCTATAAATAAAAACAAAATAAAAATAGATTTTAAAAATGAATGTTTTAAGAATTAATGCTACAAAAACTTGCAAAAACTGTTGTCAGATTACACATTACATTAGGGAATAGTCTGTCAACGCCCTGCCCTAAATAATGAATATATTTATAAATATTAATATAAAAATGTATGAATTAATTACCATTCTTCAGACTCCCGTTTAAGAATCCCCTTATAATAATTATTGAACTATTTTTTAAAAGCTGGAGACAATGAATTTACCACGCCCCACGGAGTTCTTCCTGAATTAAATAAATGAAGTGACTAAATGGAATCAGCGATAATAAGCGATTAGTAAATATTAACTTATTTTATCAACTCTTTCTCTCTATACAAGAGAAGTATCAAGGCTTTACTTCTGCACAAGCGATGACACATGCAATGAATTTACATGGCAAGTTCGACAAGGAAAAAGTTGTGAGTGAAACGGCAAAACCTTTACTCAACTCAACAAGAACCCCAGCAAAGTCAAAACAGAGATTCTCCTTCGATTTGTATTTACCGCGTTCTCGTCGCAGAGTTTAGCTTCCTGAACTATAATGATCTCAAACCCATTTAATTATTTAATTTATTATTTATTATTATTATTATATTATTTAATTTATTATATATTTATTATTATTATTATATTATTTAATTTATTATATATTTATTATTATTATTATATTATTTAATTTATTATTTATTTATTATTATTATTATATTATTTAATT
>JAQGAK010002947.1:0-17220 GCA_034696945.1 Lipothrix lubbocki
AAAAATAAAAAATTATTTGATTTTAGCAAAATCAAAAAAAGTCATGAAATATTCACCAAGTTTGCACACATTAAAGATTTGCACTTGTGTAACGCAGGAGAGAGTGGAAAGATCAAAATTGAAGAGCTGGACATCAGTCAAGTCATCACGTTGAAATCAAAACAGTATTCCATTTTAAAATATGAAGGAAACCCAGAGATGAAAGCCAAGGGATTACCGAGTAATGCATTGAAAAAGTTTTGCAATCATGATACTTACAAGGAAATTGTGGAAACAGGAAACGCTAAACGAGTTGATATAAATGTCATACGCTCAAAGAACCACAACTTGTTTCAAGCTACAGTCAACAAATTAGCTTTTCATAACTTGGACATTTATCGCTCCTACCCTGATGAAAATGATTACAACTTCTCCTTACCATATGGACATTATAGTTTAAGACAAAAATTAAATGTAAATTATGATGCAATCTAATATTATCGATGTACATAAAATAAAATTGTGAAAAATGCTAAAAAAAGAATAAAAAAAATATGAAATTGTACAGTATATACAAGTTGTTTTTATTAACTTTTCTATTTTTAATTTTTTTGTTACAATATAATTATAATTTACAGATATAACAAAAATCGTATGCAGAAACTGTTTATAGCTAATTGCATAATTTCCTTAAGTTTTACAAATGCACATTATGTACAAAAAAATGTGCATTATAGGCAAATTAATTACAGTGCACACTTATTTTAACCTTTCTTTAACTACTATACTACTATTTGTAAAACGGTAATAGATGATTAACCGTCTTCAATGTAAAATACTTTTTTATACAATAGCCCAGTTCCATTTCATAAACATACAATCTAGTTTTTCAGTTGTACAACGTAAAAATATGTTTTCCTTACTATTCGATGGTTTTAAAATTAATCTTTTTTAAATTCTGCATGCAATGAGGACATAAAACAATAGTTAGATCCACCGAGTACGTGTAAAGTTTACATAAATCTTGTTTGCATTTTTCATAATTACTGTATTCACAGCTTACATTACAACATTTCATTGCAAGACGAAACCCGGAAAACCAGAAATACCAATTTCGTATATTGGCTGATACGTGTTTAAGATCGTTTTGTAAAAATTCTAAATCATCTTGAAATATTTTACAGTATTTACACAATTGAGAACCTTTGAGCTCAGCCAATGCATCTTTTTTTACATCTAAGTATTTTAAGTATCGAAGGGAACACCTTTTACAAATAAATTGCTTACATGCATCTTCAATGTTGCTGTTCAGAGTAACAGATCTATCGAAACATTGTAACAAGAATAATGAATATTACTGCGACTTAACAATATCATTATTTTTAATTTATGCATGCAATTTTTATTTTTTATTGAATAGCATCTCTTACCCAATTATGAATTCTTCACTTAACTTTAGTAGTCGCTTTTCTTCATACATTTGAAGCATATTTGCTTTTTTATTCCCTGAATTTAACCGATCATTGGAAATATTGGAATCTAAAATCATCAGGTCCTTAATACTCCTGACTCTACTAAGCACAACAAAATCGAGACCTGGTGCGAATTCGTAGTCCCCTAGGTATACTGCTGCCTTTGATAGGTTAAAGCCTTGAGATTTGTGGGAAGTCGTTGCAAAACATAAAGTTAATGGAAACTTTTGTACCTCTACATATGAATCAGTATTTGGGTCGTACTCAGAATCATTTATGCGAAAAACAGGAAACCCTTTTTGTCCTTCCGGTGTCGTCAAAAAATAATTGCCGCTATAATCCTTAAAATCGACCACAATGAACGACACATGTTTTGTTTCTCTATTTTCGTAATTAATTTGAACAACGACTCCTTGACATCCATTAGTCAATCCAACATTAACTGCTAGGTTTTTCGTGAGTAAAACAGGGCAGCCCACCGCTATTTCTAGAGGGTACAATCCATTTTCCATAACTACAATTTGCTCGGGGGAAAACTGGTCTCGCAAGCGTTTGCTGGAATAAAAAGCATATAATTTTTAACTGTTTAGCATACATATAATAATGCAATAGGTTATTTTTATTCTCTAATATTATTTTTTCATACTCATTCATACTGAAATGTTACACAATACGACTTAACGTTTCTGTTTGTTAATATAATTAAGCTCAAAATACAAATCACGCATGTATCCAACCTACCTATTATGTATTCGAACTTGGTTTCTCAACGGAAAAATGTGAACGCAGTCATCAAAAGATTTAATTTCCAGAATGTCCATTTTATCTCTCAATCTGGTCCGAAGAAACTTCGTGTCATCTATTGTGCATGTCTTGATTTTACACCTCGATAAAAAATCGCGGAAGTTTAGTTGCTCATCGCCTGATTGTCTAAATTGTTGATCCAATGTGATTACTTTCTGGAAGCTTGTGTACAACGCGTGGCTGTTATACATACACGAATTACGTTTTAAAGGGTAAAACAAAGGATTGTCTCCGACAGGAAACGTTTGGTGTACATCTCCAAATAGGCACAAGCTTTTACCAGCAAAGTCAATGTGAGAATATTCTGGTTCAGATTTTTTGCAGGCTAAATCTATTTTGTGAAGGAGATTTAATCCAATTTGTGAGAACTCGTCTATAAGAATCAATGAAACAGACTTTAAAAAGTCCAGTGTCTTTTTTGATGGTAACATACGTTTGTTAGAATTATAGACTTCAAGTCCAAAAGTAGAATGACAAGTATTCCCTTGGATAAGATAACTTGTCGTTCCAGTAAATGATGCTATTCTGTAATCGAAGTCAGATCGAAATAACTTTTCTTGTTCTAGCAATTGTTTCAAATGTTTCAACACTTGACTTTTTCCAGAACCCGCACTTCCAATAACGATCAGTTTAAGCGGGTTCTCTTTTTGTTCAGCAAAGGACAGTTTTGCCTGATACATGATTGTGCTGATCAGAAATCTTTGCTTTATGCTCAAATCTGCATATGCAATATTTGGTTCAATAGGAACCACTTGGGCTTTTCGCAAAAACTTAAGCCACATTTCCTGCTTTTTCTGAGTCATGTTGTTTTCCATGTAGTCTTCCATATTATAGAAAATAGTGAGTAATAACTAGTAAAGTTTGGGAAAGTATAGGAAGTATAGGAAGGATAATATAGACACTCAAGTGCAATGAAAAGCGAAGTGATGAATAAACCCAACGATAACTGCATATTAGTAATAAGCTGCTTCCTAAATTGAAATATATGAAGCATGGATGAGTTATTTACAAATAAAATATTTCGTTCTTATCATCAATTCTATCAGGAAAAGCGTGTAATCTCTAAATAGAATTGAATTGTCGACAGCGCATCATATACTCCGAATAAGCTTTTATAAAGCCAAAATATAAATAATACATTGGGGAACAATAATTCTAGTGTATAATATTAGCTTGAAAGAATTATTCAAAAGTAGCCATTCACAGCAGCAGCATTATATTATAAGCTACAATCTCGCTGGAGGAGCGGTTTATAAAACGATAAAGTACTAAAGCGCGTTTCTAGGGAGAGCAAACCTTTAGGCAATACTGCACGGGAACGAGCCACAATATTCATCCTGCAGGATTTTAATATTATGTGTGGAATGTGCTAGTTGAACATGCTTGCTTCCGTGCATATGAGCAGCTGTCCACATCCTTTTCCTCTTCCCTCCCTTCTCTTCACATTGAAACTCTCACGCAAGAGTTTCAGGAAAATAAATAATATGTTTGAGGGATTTTGAATATCGGTGACAGGATTGTTTCTTTTTGATAGTTATTTTTAATCCACTACTCTCAGTTTGAAAACAGAGATAAAACAGTAAACCACCCACTGAACCCTATAAATACCGCATCCTCATTCTCTGAGGTTACCATTGCAGTAAATATTGTACTAGCAGTAACATCATTATTTACGGAATAAAATCCTTCAGCATTTACTCGAAAGCTATGGCAGAGTACCGACCAACGAAAAAATTCGACATGAATTTTGACGAACATAATTATTCCCAAAAACGACACATGCCGATTGATGATTATGATTCTCAATCTATCAACTTGGAAGAGTTTAATCCAGAAACACAGTCTCTTTCTCAATCAAAAACCGAAGATGCTCACAAAACTTGGGCGTTTTTTGAGCGAGAAGGTACATTTCTTCTGGGAAAGAAGACAGTCGCTCGTCGTGACATCCATCCAATCTTTGGGTCCGAATATGTCTTTCTTGCACGTAAAGCCCAATCCGGAAAGCCAACAGTCGTAGCTATACCCGTCGTAGTAGTCCATGAGCTGGAAGCATTTCTACGAGAAGAAATCCACAAAGCCGAGATGCGGCGAGCAAGGAAGGAGCCATCCTCATTGCGGCTTTATAATTGGCGAAATCATCGAATGAGTTTCTGGGAAAAACCGGACTTGGATTTAAACTCCGTTCGATTGGCAATGTCTTCCAGCCGATATGCTTTGTATCCTGACATGTTACTTAATAACAGGGTCCCGATATCCGCTAGCGACCGCTTTGGAGGATGGCCAGGTCCTACTATCAGCTTAAACTATTGGGAAATGAAGAAGCTAGAGATTTTTTTTCGACAAATTGATTTATTGGCCATGAAGATAGAGACTCCAACACCGCCACAATCTCCGTCTCCCACTCTGTCAAATGACATGGGGTATTGGGTCCGTCATTGAGACTCTGTCAAGTTTATTCTTTTCATTTTTCTCAACAAAATCATTTCATCCTAATCGAAAATTCTTTTTACCGTATTGTTTCTCCTAAAAATTATATACAACCACATATGTAACAATACTCTTCAATTTCTTAAGCATACATGTACTATGTACATTGTTATATAAATGCATGAATGATGTTTACTGGCAACTTAAAAATTTATTTAGAAAATAAAATAAAAAAAACCTTTTAAAACAATAGGTATTAACCTAGCCTATGGATCAGCATTAATAGCATATTGCATAAAATCCATCGATCCACAATATTTGCTTTTTAAAACATGAAAAAAATTGATTTATTCTGCATACAAGAACATTAATTTATATATTTATTGAATTTATTGAACCACATAAATACATACGCTTAAGTACATCCATCAACGAAATAAGAATAAGTTTACAATGTGTAATTATATGTTAGTATACCGAAAGTTAAATGTTTAACCAAATCAATCTGTTGAATTTTAATTGGAATTATTAAGAATCATATTGACAAGTCATATTTTGCATACAATATATAATTTATTAACTATTTACAATGGTAAATGTATCCACATAATTAATTGTTCTTCATCACGTTCACCAACGACCCAAGTAGCAACTAAGAAAAAGTTCACAATATATCAATACGTGTGAATAAATACGAAAGTAGAATTTGTAACATAAACAATCTGTTGAATTCATCTGAATAATTAGAAATTATATTTACAACCATATTTGTTGCATTCAATAGTTCTTTTATTACATATTTACAACGTAAATGTACTCCATAAATGTACTAAATTTATGCACTTCAGCACAACTATAAATGAGACGAGAAACAAAGAATAGATTAATGAAGAACGACATGTTCGTACATACAAAATACAAATGTTGAATGCATACAATTTTCAAGTAAATAAAGTTTTTAAAAAGCTCATTAAATTTTACTATGTAAACTGGTTTCTATAACGTATTTCATGAACCAGCACTATCTGTATATATGAATAATATAGTTATGGAAATTTATAGGAATTCCGTTACATCCAACTTTTTACAAATGTTTAGAATGTTGTATTTTTTATGTCTAAACAATACATGTATAATAATATTGTTATATACAACATCGCCACAAATATTTCACTATATTAAACTACACCATGGTTTCTAATATACGTTAGTGTACATGTTATATACGTATTATTGTTTTACTAAGAAATAATTGCACAAGATTCGGACAAATAATTCAATAAATTCAACTATATGTAAAAAATGTTTATAGTATTGTATTTTCCATGTCTATTACCCGCATGTATATTATTATTTTTTAATTGTACAAAATCCAAGCTAATAGTTCACAAAATAAAACAATATGTAAAAAACGTTTACAGTATTCTACTTTCTGTATATAACCTACATGTACATATATCAGTAATAAATAGTACAAAATATTAGCAAATAGTTATTTGTATCTAACGTCATATAAAAATGTTTATAAAAGGTTTAATGTATATACATTGCATATAATTTGTAGCTGTATGTACAAGGAGTATATTTCATGACATGTTACTGTTTAGCAAAATGTACATAATACTGTGCTTTTATATTCATACAATATATGTGCTATACTTTTAATTGCTCGACTTACACTATGAGGGATTGTTGTTAAAGGAAACTCTCTTCAGAGTATCTTGGGTCCCACCGTGCATCACACATAGTCATATACACACCAGCTCTCTACTTATATAAGAAATTTCTTGAGAAAGCTAAATTGACTGATATATACCGTTTTTTCATAGCTAGAGATACGTGGAACATACATTATTCACATTATAGTGAGTATTCAATGAAATATGAAGTATAGCAGAATACTATCATAGGTAAAAAGAGCAAATTTTAGTAATTAATTTCCATCAAGTTTCAACAAAACATTTTGCATAATCAATCGTAATATGCACATATTGTCGGTGGTACGGTGGGTGCAACCGATTGGGCACTGTGGAATTATTGGCATGATAACGTTATCGTTCACCTTATTCTCAGAAGGCAGTATCTGCAATAAATCATTCAATGTTTCGGCTCCAGGTGTAGGAGATTCAGGACTAGTGAAGAAGCTAAAAAATTCAGCATCCTTCCCAGTTGGATCCGAGTAGTCGAAGTTCGTTAACTTCATAGTTAACGGGGGCGTAGTTGCCTGTGAGGCAATGCTCACAACCTCCATGCATCCTTCTGAGTAATTCGGCGTAGTTGCCTGTGAGGTACTGCTCGCAACCTCTCTGCATCTCTCAGAGTAATTCGGTGTTGCTGCCTGTGTGGCAATGCTCACAACCTCCAGGCATCCTTCAGAGTAATTCGGTGTAGTTGCCTGTGAGGCACTGCTCACAATCTCCCCGCATCCGTCAGAGAAATTAAGATTTCCTGACCCTTTGGAGCTGGAAGCCATAAGATTTTTCTTCTTGCTGTTTTTCCCTGTTGGTAGCAATATATATTTAAGTATGCGATAGATTTATTAGATAATTATTACACATTCTTCTACCACTAACCAAATACAATATATAAAAATTTTTTTCCAAATGTGTACATGCATAAAATGCAGAGTATAACTAATTTTACCTTTTTTCTTCGTTGGCTTTTCATCCACGAGATGGGCTTCTTGAGCTAAAATTAATAAAATATTCAATTGGAAATTATACATGGATATGTTATATCACGAATCCATACTATTACACAGATTGAAACCAAAAATGAGTATAATATTGTAAATCATGTATTATTGCAAAATTTCAACATAACATTATAAACAAAATTCATTATCTTATGTCCACAAAAAATTCTTATTACCTCTCGTTTTAGTCTTGTACTTTCCTCTTTTTCCCACGCTTTCTAATTTCGTCTGCATCATTCGAACTTCTTCATTTAACGAAGTTATTTTTGCACAAACAACCTCAATTGACGTGGTCTGCAACTGAATTTCAGTGCTCAGATTTGAAATGTTTTGATTTAATATGGTTATTGCTTCCGTGACAGTAATAAGAGTTGAACTAATTGTGGATAAGATATCCATTTTGAAACTTTTTGCTATATCTTTCAAGAGTAACTTCACTGTGTAAGTATCCAATTGTACTGACTCACAAATTAAACGGTGTACTCACAGTCACATACGTTTGGGTCACAAATAAGTTAACGTTTATAGGTTTTCCTCAGCTTCCCTAATAGATACGAGAGGGACGTCTCCGATTTGTTGTAATCCCGATCGGGATTGGATGCATATTTTTTTCAAATACCACGCTCCAACAAGCAAAAGTAGTAAAATCCCAAATACAACCGCAAAACCTACATTTAAATAATATTAGTCCAATATTGCTCTGAGTTTTTTTCAATAATATACATATAACATGTGAGTACATTACATATGTACTCACTATGTGAGTACAATGCATACGTACTCGCTATGTGTACTATGTGAGAACAGTATCTATGTACTTACTATATGTACTACATGAGTAACTTACCTATGTACAATCGAGACTCTGTTTGAGTGTTCGGGCACTTTGAAGCCCTCCTGACAATTCCAATGAGAGGACTACGCATTGTGTCCAAATTTGACACACAACATAAAGTATGATCTGCCAGTGTAACAAAGACGTTACCCTGGTCTACACAATACGTACAACTCTGGAGCCATGGACACTCCATGATTATTCAATTCTCAATTTCTGCTGTATATTTTCAATATTTCTATTAACATCGGAGCAAAATTCAATCTACAACGACAAACTTTGCTTGCAAGTCACTGAATACTGCTACTGAATACTATTCGGAATATCACTGAGCAAAATTGCCGCACCCATATATGCGTTCGTTAGAATCTTTTTCCAAAGTCACGTTCACAGATAAGGAGTATTACTAATTTTCAATAACCTTAAAACATGTATGTACACATGAATATGTACAAAAATATGTATATGTATGCTTGTAACTTCATACTGGTAATATGTATATTCATAATAAGCCTGATTACATAGTATTGGTCGATATATATTTACATTGTGCTATCTGTATTGTACAAATGTATGTACATTTTCACTCGGTTTGCAAGCTGGCATTAAAAGGCATGATACTAATGACAAACAATAAGTGTTGTGGATGACAAAAACAACTTTTGCCACTTGGCTTAATTCAAAATATTCAATATTCAAGGATTCAAAATATAGAGATCATGTATAGTACTTCGAATAAATTGTGCTAAAATGTTATAATAAAAATAAATTCAGAGCTACATGAAAATTATTGTTTTGACGTAAAGATATTATGTATACACTTCCATATATATGTATAAACTTCCGTATGTATGTATGTATAAATAGCTATATGTACGTATAAAGGTACATATATATGTATTAACGTTCGTATATATTTATATATAAACGTACATATACGTCCACACACACATGTATAAACTTCCATAGCCTTTACTGCAATTCATATACAATAAAGCGTTGTATACCTAAATACGATATCAAATGTAATAAGAACTCTAATATAAACTATCTCACGCATATGCTTATGTTGACAATCCACCTTAAAAATAGTCGCCCTTTTGTATGCCACATTCTACAAGTAACTAATAAAATTGATAATAAGGAACACATGCAAAATTTGTACAATTATATTTACAACATCCATGCAAATTCAAAATTTGTACAACTTCATACGAGAGAAAAACCACACAAATGCTTTATTGGCAATAAATCATAGCGGTGAAAAACCACACAAATGCAAACTTCGTACACAAAAATCATAATGGAGAAAAACCATACTATTACAAAATTTGTAAATAATACATACAGGCGAAAAACCATACAAATACATTTGCACACAAAAAATCATACAGGAGAAACACCATACAAATGCAACATTTGCACAAATAAATCATACAGGAGAAAAACTACACAAATGCAAAACTGGTACAATATTGGTACAAAGTTCATACAAACGAAAAACCTTACAATTACAAAATTTGTATTGAATTCATACACGAGGTAGACCATACAGGTGTAGCTAATATCGCCAACCTGTAATGAAAAAGAACAAAATTTTATTTTAATATTTTGTCTGTTCGAATCTATTAATGTGAGTAACAGCTATATGTATGTACATGTACTGAGGGTGAACTTACGTGGTGGCGGAGCTGTGGACCCCTGCACATTCCTTGGACGAAGTCTCATCCCTCTTAGCCCCCGCCCGATGCTGGCTCCATCTCCGCGAACACTTGGTCCCCTTCCACGAGCCCGCCTGGTGCTCCCACGATTTCCACCAGAAGTTCCTCCCGCGCCAACAACGCCTCCGCGGGCACCGCCTCCCACTCCAGGAATCTCCAACACATCCAGCTGCTGCTGCTGCTGCCTCGCTGCTTCCCTTACCCGCTCTTCATCTTCTTGGAGCAAACGCTCTCTTTCTTGCCTTGCTCTCTCTCTCTCTCTCGCTGCCGCTTCTTCTTCCCTCGCTCTTTCTCTCTCTCTCACCGCCGCCGCTTCCTCGCTTGCTCTCTCTCTCTCTCTCACCGCTGCTTCTTCTTCTTCCCTCGCTCTATCTCTTGCCTCCGCTTCTTTCCTTGCTCTCTCTCTCTCTCTCGCCTCCGCTTCTTCCCTTGCTCTCTCTCTCTCCACCACACGCTGCTCTTCCTCCTGTCTCTCTTCCTCCTCTTCTCGTCTCCGTTCCTCTTCCTCCACTCTCTGCAGCTCCATTTGCCCATCTTCCAAATCCCGCCTCATTTCGGCCGCCAAATCTTCCAAGTCCCGTCGGACAGCAATGACAAGGTCGAGGAGACCTTCACGTCCTGCAGCAGCAGCAACAGGAACAACCTCACCCCCACCGACGTTCTCACCCAAACCGCCATCCTCAACTTCCCCGCCCTCATCCTCACTTTCTCCACTCTCATCCTCACTTTGCCTGCCCTCCTCACTCTCCCCGCCGTCCTCACTTTCCCCGCCGTTCTCACCCAAACCGGCGGGATGATTCCCCTCCCCAGCACGCGCGCCTTGCTCCCCACCTTGATCGGCTGCTGCCCCGCCGCCATGTAAATTGACTCCCTCAGGGAAAAATGGAAAAGGCGGCGGCGGGTTCAGTAGAGGCAGAGCCGGGTCAATCTCACCATTTTCAAGGTCGATGAGATTGACCTGGATGTCTCTACCGAAGCGAGCAGCGATCCAGGTGCGGAAGGCCCTTTCAAGGACCAGTGCCCGTGCTGAGCGAGCGCGAAGCCAATCCCACACGGCTCGGGCTCGTCTGGCGGTTCCGGCTCGGGCTCTCTCCCACAGCTCTCGACGGTTCCTCCAACCAAAGAAAATTTCCCAGCGGTAACAGTAGCCGAGACAGAGGAGAATGACTGCTCCGAGGACGCTAAAGATGATCCAACAGATTTCTGAAATAAATAAATAATTAATAAATGTATAATATACATACATAAACATGCATATACATACATCCTTGAGTGAGCATAGTATACATAATTACATGCATATGAGCTCTCTCCTCCTATATAAGAGAATTCTTTAAAAGGGACTAATTTTAGTGATGTATATAACGTTCTCTTATAGCGAGAGTTCAGTCTACATACATATATACATACTTATATACATACGAGCTCTCTATATAAGAGAATTCTTTTAAAAGGGACTAATTTTAGTGATATATAACGTTCTCCTATAGCAAAAAGCCAGAGTTCATACATATATACATACTTATATACATACTAGCTCTCTATACAAGAGAATTCTTTTAAAAGGGACTAATTTTAGTGATATATAACGTTCTCTTATAGCGAGAGTCCAGTGTACATACATACAAAAAATTATCTTACCCGTCCCAGAAAGGCCAGCGCTAATTTCGGAGGGAATTTCCGGGCGGCAAAACTCCTCCTCTATCCTTCGACAAGGCTTTCCAGGCAAAATTATCCCAGCCAAACTCCCATTCACACCAAAAAGGGATGAAACACAGCGACAGCTCCCATTAAAAGGAGCTATGAAATAACAATTTGCAGTGCTGCAAGCACTGCATCTCAATTGAGTGCACTCTGAATTCATTTCAGATTTTTTTAAATATTTATAATTTAATTATAATTAAAAAATATTTTTCAAAATTATAAAACAGGAGAAAAAAATATGCCAACCTTACGCAGTAAATACAACTTTGCGAATGCGAATTACGTTAGCGTTGTTTCCTTGAAGTAGTTCATGCTGGAAATATACAGATGGTGCTCACTCTCACTTTTGAGAGTGAGCACAAGTTAGCACATGTATGTACATGTCCGAGTGTGACATATGCTCTCTCACTTGAATGTATTGCAAGGTCTCTGCACCCTTGCAATACATCCTGCGTCCTCGCTACCCGGGTAATCCGTCCTGTGTTTTCCTTCAGGGCAAACACAGGACGGATTATTCGTATACTACTTCCAGCTCTCGGTAAAATACATAGAAAAGCCGGATTGGGACTCGGAATGAAATATTGATAATCAAACTCAATATTATTTTGGGAAATTTGATTTTTCCTCAGGCAGCCATTATAAAAAAAATTAGTTAGGCTGCGCAGCTAGTCTCGAGAGGTCCCATAAATCCAGCTCTCGTTAAAATACATTAAAAAGCCGAAAAGGGACTCGGAATGAAATATTGATGATCAAAATCAATAATATTTCTTCGGAAATTTAATTTTTCCACAGGCAGTCATTATGGAAAAAAATTAGTTTGGCTGCGCAGCGAGTCCCGAAGATACATAAATCCGGCCTTCGGTAAAATACATAAACAAGCCGGATTGGGACTCGGAATGAAATATTGATAATCAAAATCAATATTATTTTGGGAAATTTAACTTTTCCACAGGCAGTCATTATGGAAAAAAATTAGTTTGGCTGCGGAACGAGTCCCACGAGGTCACATAAATCCAGCTCTCGTTAGAATACATAAAAAAGCCGGATTGAGACTCGGAATTAAATATTGATAATCAAAATCAATATTATTTTGGGAAATTTAATTTTTTTTAAATTGAAAAATTAAATTTCCCAAAATAATATAGATTTTGATTATCAATATTTTATTCCGAGTCCCAATCCGGCTTTTTTATGTATTCTAACGAGAGCTGGATTTATGTGACCTCTCGGGACTCGTTCCGCAGCCAAACTAATTTTTTTCCATAATGGCTTCATGTGGAAAAATTAAATTTCCCAAAATAATATTGATTTTGATTATCAATATTTTATTCCGAGTCCCAATCCGGCTTTTTTATATATTTTAACGAGAGCCGGATTTATGTGACCTCGTGGAACTCGTTCCGCAGCCAAACTAATTTTTTTCCATAATGGTTGCATGTGGAAAAATTCAATTTCCCAAAATAATATTGATTTTGATTATCAATATTATAGAGTCACCAAGGGTTACCGTCACTCCCGGAGATATTAAAATAGTGCTACAAACAACTTTACTTGTTATATTATTATACTTGTTTCTATTGGTTATGTAACTATCTGTATAGCTTTTAGTTGTATAACTACTTTAGGATCATCTCCTTGATTATTCGGAATATTACCCTTGTTCTTGAATCACATATTATTATTCTCTTCGATCTTGACTGATTTGTCATTTTCTCTGCTTCCGGGCATTTACTTATTATTACTCTGCTTCCGAGCATTACTTATCATTATTAACTTGATTCCGGGCATTACTACTATTAATATTGTTACTTATTTGCTTGCCTCTGGCTACATCTACCCATTCTTCGATATTTATTTGTATTATTTATTTGGTTTAATAAAACCTTTGCTTAAAACTATTGTGCTTCGACTCCTGTTGGCGTCAACCCTCCATCCTCTCATCCTACTTCCTTTTAGGTGCGGGGTAACCCAAGATTTACTACAATCATCCGCTTTTCCTGCAGCCTTCCTGCCTATCCTGAGTCCCTCGTTCCTGTATCTACAGAACAGTAACGTATCAAAATTATTTTATTTATTATTTGAATTAATTACGGTGGTAGTCGCCATAAAATCTACCCATCCTCTCACACCAAGCATCATAATTGTTTAAGATTACCATAGCAACCCTTTTCTTCAAAACAAAATATAATTAACCTCCCCTTGCACACAATTGTTTGTATTATAAATCATTTATCACCATGGCACAAGTCAGTTATTCAAAAATATTTACGGACTTACCGCATTTTGATGGTAAAACTTCTTCGAAAACCTGGTTGGAGTTATACAATGAGATAACTCTGTATTACAATCTCAATGACTCTTGGAAGTTACGTAATATGGGAAAATGTTCAAAAGGAGCAGCGGTGGATTGGTGGTCATTCCAGTCCAAAGCACTTCTTGCTGGATTGAACGGTGATAATGCCGAAGCGAAATTCCGGGAATTTTGTAGATCCGTGAAGGAGGTCTTCCCTGAGGAAGATGACAGAAAGAAAGCGAAGGCTTTAAACAAAGCCAGAGTTTTCGTCGTTGGCCAAGATGATCCACTGGATTATGTAATGGCTAAACTGAATTTATTTGATCGAATTAATCCAGAAATGGATCGCGAAAAACAATTAAAATATCTATTAATGGGGCTTCCACCTCAACTCTCTCATACAGTACGTAAAAATTTGGGTAATGATGCAGTCGTTAACGATTTCATCAAGGAATTGAAATACCAATGTGAGGATCCTCACTTTAGATTCTTTGGTAAAACTACGGACACTCGCAATTCTGAGGACCCGTCAGAATTGTATAACCCTAATCACAATGCCCAAACTCACAAAAACAACCAACACAATTCTCAACAAACGAGGGAATTTAATTATCCCGACAGGTTTCCCTTTAATCACGATAATCCTCCTCCCAAATGTGGCTATTGTAACCGTACAGGCCACCACTTTAGGCAATGTGATACATTTAAACAAACTTACATGCTCCGTCCCGTTCATGATTCACAACAACAACACAATAATGCACAATCACAATCACAGCAGAATTCACAGTCCCAACAACAAAATTGTAACATACATGATCACAGAAATGTAACACCTAATCACCACAATACTGGTAATTCACGAAATCCCCCTTCCGCCCACAGAGCCCAAACTGCTAATAATTCTGGAAGTCGGCCAACTACTAGGTCACAAACTAATGGTCTACAGAGAGATCAATCTGCCCAGCGTAATAACACTGTGGCTATGGTCAATGTTGACAATGTTGATGTTGCAGGAGAAATGGAGAGAGAATTCGCGCCTCAACCGAGCACGAGTACTTTAAACCATTAAGCCTGGACACGCGGGCACTCCAGGCAAACCTTAATAATTCAACTCAATGTGTCGTTAATAGCGTTACTAAAGTATGCTCCAGTGAGTTCCCGCCGCTCACATCACAATTTAATTTAAGAAGTTCAGAAGCATTTCCGCAGTCGGAATCTTCAACTAGTATTCCTTTATTAAGTTTAATTAGTAATCTTCAATCTAGAAATAGAGAGTTAATTGTACCGTTAAAAGTTGGTTCATTGGAAGTTTCAGCGTTAGTTGACAGTGGTGCCGGAGTTTCCATTATTAGTGAAAAGTTCTATAATAAACTACCTATTATTGTGAAATCTCGTGTGCAACCTCTGCCTCAGCCTATGAATATTAATTTAGCCAGCAGTGATTGCCCTTCTATTCCCGTTCAGAATTACATAAAACTAGAATTGGAAATAAGTGGTTACATTACTGAATGGTTATTTATTATTCTCCCCCAAGCTTCATGTGATGTAATATTAGGTTTAGAATTTCTGCATTTAAAGAATTTAACAATTGATTTTGGGAAATTACAATTAAGTTTCTCAAAGAGCGTTGCCGATGCTTCTTCCCAAACCGAACGATTATCTCATCCTCCACTTTCAGAACAACAATCTGAAACCGACATCCCTATGTCCGGTCCTGCGGAACCGTTGACAAGTAAAAGAAGCGAAAAGAGAGACTTAATTAGTAATCCAATTGATTCTGCTTTGCCCACCGACATCCCTATGTCCGGTCCTAATTCTCAAGAATTAGTCGACAAAGTAAATCATACAGTTTCTCAAAGTGTTAAACTAGTTCGTGCAGAAACATTATTCTCGGTAGAAATCCCTCCCGGGTCAGCCAGTAATGTTAAACTTAAAGTACAATTAGAAGATAAATTAGCAGTATTTGTTCCTTTCCGTCAAGTTCTGTTTAATTATTATATAAGTATTGAAGATTCTTTAGTAGAAATTAAAGATGGAGTAGTCAGTATACTAATTTACAATTTGTCAGATTCTGATTACGTTAAGATTCCTTCTAAAACGTTATTAGGTAAGCTGGAAAGTGACGTTATGTTAGAAAAGTTCTTCGTAGAAAATAATTCAATTAAGTCTTTAAATGTTAATCACTTTACGTTAGATGATGTAAATCCCAAAGTTCTCGGTGATTACATGAATCAGGAAATCGATCCTGAGATTGACAAGTTAGAGTTCGGCAGTCATCTTACAGGTGATCAAGTAGTTATTCTTAAAAAGTTATTGTCAAAGTATCGAAAAGCTTTTGCTTTCAGTAGTACAGAGATCGGTTGTACGGATTTAGTGAAGTTCGACATTGAGTTGGATGACCCGACCCCTTATGCAACTAGACCGTATCGAGTTTCTGCTGCTGAGAGAGTTGAGATTGATCGGCAAATTAGAGAATTGTTGGCAAATGGTATTATTGAGCCTTCAAATTCTCCGTGGGCTGCGCCGGTAATTTTGGTCAGGAAATCTGACGGAAGTTATCGAATGGCTGTTGATACCAGGGTTTTGAATTCAAAAAGTAAAAAGATTAATTATGTATTACCCAGGCAAGATGAAATTTTCGATGCTTTCGCTGGATTTCAGTATGCAAGTTTCCTTGACTTTTTCAGTGCCTTTCACCAAATAGAATGTACTGAAAGAGCCAAAGAATGTTCGGGTTTTATAACGCCGATTGGGTCATTTGTGTTTAAACGGATGACATTTGGTTTGAAGGGAGCACCAAAGGTGTATTCGGACCTAATGATGAGTTTATTGGGAAAAATGGCTTGGAACTCAGCTGTGTGTTTCATAGATGACTTGGGAATAATCGGGAAATCGTTCGAGAGTCATAATGATAACCTTGAGATTGTATTACACCGTATTATTAATGCTAAGTTAACTTTGAAACCGAAAAAGTGTAAAATTGCAGAGATTTCAGCTAAGTATCTAGGTCATATAATTAGCCGCGATGGTGTAAGTACTGACCCCGAGAAAATAAACAGTATTGTGAACTTTCCAGTACCTACTGATCTTAGTAAATCTCGAAGTTTTACACAACTGTGTAGTTACTACCGGAAGTTTATTAAAAATTTTAGCAAGATTTGTGCCCCTTTGTATGAGTTGACTAAGAAAAATCAAAGGTTTATTTGGACAGATGAGTGCCAAAAAGCTTTTGAAGAACTTAAACAGTTATTAGCATCCGCCCCTATACTTACGCATTTTGACGAAAA